>JASDQU010818700.1:47232-71542 GCA_032191745.1 Picea mariana | reverse complement strand
TCTTTTTTTTTCTCTTTTTTTTACAAGGCAAAAGTACCATCACTAGTTTTCACCAATGCCTCGCCTCATCAAGCCTCTGGGAGGTTTTCTTGATGAGGATATTTATTCTTCAGATCTGATAATGCATCCATTGGAGGTTTTCACCCACATATCTGTCCTAGATACCCCAGGGAGGTTTTCGTCTAGGTTTTTTATCCTTTGTTTTTCATATCTCGTTATTTGGATGGATTGAGAACATCTCTGTTGTCAATCACATCTAGATATTGTGTCTTAACTTTTGTTGTAACCTCTTCCCTTGTCATTTTCTTGTTGTAAACTGAAACCATTTACTAACAAGGGAATTGCTTCTTTATCAATGGTTTTAATCCGAACTGAACAATTATGATGAGCTGTAGGGTTAGAATATTGAGGTATCAAACCTCTACTACTTATACCTTTCTTTATTGAGTACCTTGAATGGTTCTTGAATATTATCTTGATATCATCATAGTCCAATTGATATATATCTCCATTGGATAGGAGATTCAATGTTTCCATGAGATCTTCTCTTAATCCTCTAAGTAATACAAGCTTGAGTGAGTCTACATCCATAGTGCAGTTTTGAACTCTTTTGTAGCTTAGTTAAAATCTCTCTTCAAAGTATTCTAGAGATTCATCATCAGGTCCTCATGTCATTTTGGAAATTGCATCCCTTATGTACCTTGCTATACAATAGTCTTATCTTTCACTAAAGGTATTTTTCATCTGATCCCAAGTTGTGATATTGATTCCCTCTAAGCTCATGAATCATATAAGAGTTGAATTCTTCAAGTTATAAGGACAAAATTTGAGCTTATGTTCATCAGTAGTATAATCATATGTCCTACATATAACCGCAAACTCAAACAAGAAAGTATCAAGATCTTTGGAAACAAGCCCATGAAAACGAGGTAAAGCAGAAGGATTAATATTTTTCATCTTGGCTTCTCCATCAAATTCCCGAATGGGGAACTCAAATATTTCTTCTTCACCGACCATTAAATGAGGTGAGGATTGAATCTCTTATGAAAGATTTTCAAATTCTCTAGCTTCCCTTTCCAAGAAACTTTTTAGTGTTTCAAGACTAATCTCTAGATTGCTTGGACCTGTTTTTGTGGTGAGGTTTTTTTGTAAAAGTTTTCCTTTCCTATCTCTAGGTCTAGTCATTCATGAAATTAAAAGAAAGTGATTTTTTTTTCCTGATATTTAATGAAAAAAGAGAGTGTGACAAGGAGCTATCAATACTCACACGGAGTGAAAGCACTTGGGTTGTTACACTACATAAATTCCATAGTGAGGTTGGCCTTGTGACTGAGGTATCCTTTTTACTTCTCCAAGTCACACCAAAGAAAAAAAAAAGAAAATAATGTGCAGACTTCAACACCCCCGAAAACAGCGCCAAAAAGTGATGGTCCCAGGAATAGTAGCAATGATTTACTGTACCCTTGGTCTCCTACTTTAGTTTTCAACCTAGGGTTCGTACAAACTTAATAGGTGCTATGAAATATATATGCAGTCCACACTAACAATAGTATAGGTATAATACTGATAAAGGGTTTATATGCATGAAATTGTGCAGGAAATTGAAATGAAAAAAATAAAATTAATCTACTACTTGAATAAAAAGAACACCAATTGAAAGGATAGTTAACCTAAATTGCAGAAAAAGACTTTAGTCTAATGTGTTGGCACAGGGGAAAACCCAGTGTTCAACACTACAACAACACACCAAAAAATCCCTAACTACCGACCCTTTCGGCAACACCTGCAAAGCAGATGAATTCTCACCTGAGGTAGAGGCAGGGGTGGTTGCAAGAATCAGGTGTCTGCAACCTTAACTGGGACACAGATATGTGCTTATAACACTTAATAAAGAACTTAGCATCATCAGTTCCTCAGTATACAATCAATATCCACTTCACTGATAAAACAAAGATTCACAACATTCACACTAATCTACAATATCTAAGCACTTAGCGTAGGTAAATAGATCATATTGAGCATATCAAGCACTAAGCATAGCTATCTAGATCGGATCTAACATTCTCGCATATAATAAGCACAAAGCATAAGTAGATCTATATAAACATATCAAAGCACTTAGCAAATAACATGTGAACACATCAAGACAAAGCACAAAGAAGCATAACACAGTATTTATGTGGTTCACTCCCACCCTGGGGCTACATCCACCAACTCTTCTTCTTTATTGTCTTCAGTTAATCAGTTACAATCACAGAGCCTCAAAACCCTTCTTTGCATAGGACAGAAGATCTGTGCAGCTCACTAGATCCTTCTTCCTTGTGTTACAACACAAAGCCTTCCACAGTCTCTCACAACCACTTCCACTTAGCTCTACAAGTCTCTTACAGTCATGCACAAAGCCCTTACAATCCACACTAGCACTTAGACATCTTGCATACATCACATATATGCACTTAGCTTCTCTACTACTCAAATGTTTCTTACATCGTCTAGACATCTATTTATACATTATAAAATAGGTCTAAACATGGGTGAAACCATGGGCTGACATCCCATTCCCGTTACATATTCCCATATCCAAAAAAGGACCCAAAAAGGGGTCGAGATCCCGTGATATCCGCTTTGACTTGCGCTCCTCCTTCGATAGGCTATTGAAGTCCCAAAATAGGTCAACACGACCAAGAATCTCCCAAAACTTGGTCAAGGGCCAACATGCCCCCAACACTCACCTGTGACTCGTCCCGAGTCACTCTGGTCTGATTAGTTCTACCTTGAACTCTTGGAGCTTGGCTCGAGATGCTTCGACTTGCTGCTTTTCTATGGCCTCTTTCTTGGAATACTCCTGGATCATTGTGTCATTCACTGGCCCTTCTAGGCGCTATTCTACTGCGGTGACAACCTGTTCTAGCTCTGCTCCTCAACTTTCAACCTTTGTAAACAACTAACATGCCTTATCTTGCACAAGTTGGATCCGTTGAGTTACTTCCATGAATTTTCTCTGGATCGCATGGATATACTGTTGGGTGGTGCATTGCTCGTGGGATATCTTCATTCTATCTACAAATGACGGGGATTTCAGTTGTGCCTGTAGTGTGTCTACGTGTTGCTTCGCTTCCTAGAGTTGTGAATCCAATGTCTGTAACTCTGGGTTCTCAATGAGGTTTTCATATGTCTAGGCACTGCGGTTACTCATCTTCTTGCACTCCAAGGAAAGAGATTTTAATCTGTCAACTTCACTGTAGAAAGTTTCTTCCCTTTTTTCTCTTACATCTTGAGGGGTCTTAGGTACTACGTGTAGCTCCAAATATGTTATGCATTGTTGTAGCTGTTGGATCACTTATTCAAGTTGTTCCACCTACTGTGGAACTCTCTCTTTGGCCTTTACTTCGAAAACTGTCACAGAGCGAAGTGCTCTATTGACCCTTTCCTTTACTTTGAGTTGCTCTGCGAGCAACTATTCCTTTTCTTTCTACAGCTAGGATTTTTCTGCATCCCACTTCGCTTGGAGAGCAAGCTTCTCCCATTCTGCAATACTGCGTTGCTCCTCAAGGACTCCTTATACTTGTACTAAAGCGTGGGTGGATTATGCTATTTCCTCTTGTTCTCGTCGAAGGGAAGATTCAACTGTATCAATGATTCGATGGAGTTGAGCTAGCTAATCTCCCATTTCTGGTGTTCCCAATGGCAGAGGTGCAGTGGAAGCTGTGCAGCCGGACTGTAGTGCCTGTTGAACTCCTTGATGTTCAAACTTAATCCGACTATATATCTCGTCCTTTTGAGCTTCTTGCTTCTCGGCTATCTCCAGCGAAGCATCGTTCAGTGCTACTACAATAAAGTCGAAGTCGTTAGAGGTGAGGGTAGTCTGCATTTTAGTCATAGATGCTTTTGATTTCTTCCTAGAAGAAGGTTTCGGAGGGGAAACCTTCCTTTTCTTCGAGGGGTCCTCCTCGTCTCTAGGTGGTGTAACCTCGCCTTTCTTTGTTCAAATTTTGTTCCATCTATATCTCTGTCATCACCTCCTTGCTCAGTTGATATAGAAGTAGTCTTAGCTGAGGTACTGCTTACATCTTGAGCTTCTTCATTTTGCCTTGTCTTGCTGGGTCCAAGTGTATCATGCGCTACTTATGGACTGTCAGTGTCAAACATCTCCACAGGGTCTGTTGGGATGAGGAGGTCCACCGACCATTCCTTAGTAATCTCTTCTAATTCTTTCTCCGTCATCTTGTAGTATGACTACAGTTATTTCTTGTGCTTGTCAGCGCGCACTGTAATATAAATGAAGTGGCGGTCTGTGCTAAATTTCATCAAAGGCCGAAACCTATGGAGAGTATTTGGTGTGATGCGAGGCTTGGACTGGATGGATGTCTTCAACTGGTTGTAATATGTGTGGAATATGGAATTTGATTTCCATTGTTTGTTCATGTCACTAGAGTACCACAATGTACTGAACCTCGTGGCTAGAGGTTCAAAGGGCTCAATTTCCGGGAAGTTCGCACCTTCTGGCATCTCCCATGCGATGAAAGTGATTAGGATTAGAAACTAGTTGAAGTGGAACTCATATCCTTGATCTTACGCTTCCCTGTAGTCCAGTTCCAACTAGTTCATGAGGTACTTCACCCAATTCATTTGTAGGCCCTCTATGCACTTCCTTGCGAGGTCTACTACAAAACAAGTCACTTGGGTGGGTCGGCTTTTGCGGACTAACTTTCCTATGATCAATTGACAGGCTAGGTGCATTGTGTCGCTCTGTATAGAGGCCACTTTGTAGCCTCACGTTCCTTTCTTGACATCTCTGTAAGTGTCCTTGATCCTTTGGTCGAGAGCGCGGTCCATGGATTTTTCAGGATAGAAATCCCGTGGGTCAGGGCCTTGCATACTCAGCCCTGTGATCTGATTGATCAACATTGGATCCATTGTGATGCGATGGTTCAACCACAGGTATTCTCCATGTTAACAAGACAACAACAACTTGATGCATGCGTTCACTTCTTGCTGCCTTTCGAAGTGAGGAATCTTCATGACATTGAGCAGTGTGGACTGCACGAGGTTATGGGTCCATTCTTGGGGAACTATATTCAAATTCTTTCCCTTTGTCCTGGTCAGATACTTATGTGGGGCAAGCATGTTATAGACTTTCCTGTCGCCGAGGTTGAAGTCGCTAAACTTCAATGCTGTGATCTTATCCTAGTCTGTGTTCATTGCGCGTATCCCCTTTGGGAGGTACACAGTGACCAACGCGTACTCAAATTCTCTGGGCACATTGTCTCGATTGATTGCGCCACTCAGAGGTGGCAGATAGGTGGGTAAAATGATCAAAATCAACTTAGCATTCACAAGATCATCTCTATGCTTAGTTCGCTTTTCATCGGATGGTCGGGACAGTCCAGGTGCACGAGCAGTGTGGATACACTTGCACTATCCTTGTGGATGAAGCCTAGATACCCTCAAACATTGACATGACTCTCTTAGTCATTAAGTCGATCAATGCTCCTTCAAAATATTTCTCTATGGCACTCAATTCATCCGACATACTCACTCAAGGTTCATAATCGTCGGTTCAGGTAACAACTTAGATACAATACTGAGCTAGAGAGAAAGAGTGCAGTGATCACTATATAAACTCGGCTTAGTCCACGGGCTTGAATTCTCTATTAGAAAAAGTGTTCTCGGTGCATGGTGCGATGGGATAAATAGGTAATTCGACAACGGTTCGCTTGCAATGGGTATGAGCCTCCATTAACTCTTGTTCGATTCATTATGGAACGGTCCAATGGTCTGATGACAAACCATAATTTCCTTTCTACCCATTTAGAGCGTCGAACAAATGGTTATAATGTCCCCAATGGCTATATTGCTTTGTCATGGTGAAGTGCCATGTGTCACTGTTCTGATATCCCGGTGAAGCTCCAATTCTACAAATTTTCTTTCTGTGAAGTCCCCTCTAGAACCTTCTGTAACTTTTCAATCTTAGTCCTCTTCTTACTTAAATTCCTAGCCTTCTTTCCATTGAACTTCATCTTGGTATTCCTTTTTCCATTCTGATTCTTATCTTCTTTGGTCATAGTCACTTCGCGCTATTGAGAGTCTTTCCTAGGGTTCCTGGATAATACTTCTTCTTTGTTTGGGATATGTACTTCAATCTTTTGTGGATCCTTTAGGGTTCTCTCGGCTTCGACAT
The DNA here is from genome assembly GCA_032191745.1 of Picea mariana. NCBI lineage: Eukaryota > Viridiplantae > Streptophyta > Pinopsida > Pinales > Pinaceae > Picea > Picea mariana. Next base: position 65,361 of record JASDQU010818700.1, on the reverse strand, counting down.
CTGGGTTTCTAGTGTTAAATAGCTTTGATCTTCTCTCCTGTTCTTCAATCAAGTTTGTGATCCATCTGGTTGTGAAATATTTTAATTCTTGTTTCTTCTACTCCAAGACATCTTTTTCTTCTTTTCATCTAGCTTGATCTCTATCAATCCAGGGTTTTCCTATTAACATGGTAAACGAGGCACTGTCTTTAATAAATTTAATAATCTCAAAATCTTCTTCTCTCGAAGTTCCATTGATAGTCATAGGTATCTGAGCGAGCCTTCCACATAGGTTTTCTAGATTTCCTTTGAATAAACCTATCCCTCCTAATGAAGGAATCATAGCAGGCCTCCCTATAGATTCCCAAGTTCTCTTTGTCATGATATTCACCTATGTTTCCTCGTATAGAACAAAATCAATGTCTAAGTCTCCTATTCTTTCTTCAATGCATTCTTTTTCTTTGAAGATCTCTGATAGGCTGACATGTCGGTGATCATTCAAGGTTTCTTTCATCTGTAGAAATACTTGCTCAGATTCTTTCTGAAGTTCGATCATAGTTTATGGATCTTCCTTAGGGTTTTCTTGATTCAGATTCATTCTTTCAAGCTTAGCAATCATTCTAGGGAAATCCAACGCTTCATGGTCTAGAGCTTTACAATAGAGGCAACTAGGTCTTCCACTAGGGCATTCCTTAGCCTAATGTCCCGGTCTTCTGCAACTATAACAAAGGGTTAATCTTCTCTTTCTTTTAAATGATCCCCAGCTTCTCCTGTACTACGCGCTAGGATCATAGGGGCTAACCTAAAAAAAATTCTTTCTAGGATCTTGCAACCATTTGTTAGTCCAAACATTCTTTCTATGCATGGGTATAACATATCTTTCACTATTCTTATCAAATCTATACATATCAGACCTCCTTTCATCTATCAATAGCCTAATTTTCGAACTAGGACAGACTCTATTAAACATATCCAGATCCATACTCTAGAAACAAAAAATTCCACTTATCTTACTTCTTCAGAGCACAAAGCTTCCAGATTTAAAACTTTTAACTATTCTTACCTTTATCAGAGCACATAGCTTGCAGATATTACCTCTTTTAATTATAAATTTCCACTTTTACCTTTCTTAGAGCACAAAGCATTCATATCTTGCTTCTTTTCTTCAGATCCGACCTCCTTTCTTCAGATCGGGCTTCTTTATTCAACACAAAACTTTATAAATCGAGTAGAATACTGCGCACTAGGGAACAGATATATGCACAGAGCTTTCAAGTCAAATCTTTGCACAAAGCTTCTTCTTTCTTAGTTCCCAACAATCATAGTTTCAAGTCTCGACAACAGAACCATTTGTTGGCATAAAGGTAGAACCAGGGTTCAACGCTGCAATAGCGCACCAACAAAACCCTAACTACTGACCCTTTTGGAAACACCTGCGAAGAAAATGAAGTCTCACTCGAGGTAGAGGCAGGGGTGGTTTCAATACTCAGGCGTCTGCAACCTTAGCTGGGACAAATATTTGTGATTATAACACTTAATAAAGCACTTAGCACCGTCAGTTCCTCAATATGAAATCAATATCCACTTCACTGATAAAATGGAGCTTCACAACATTCACACTAATCTACAATATCTAAGCACTTAGCATAGTTAAATAGATCATATTGAGCATATCAAGCACTAACCATAGCTATCTAGATCAGATCTAACATTATCTCATATAATAAGCACAAAGCATAAGTAGATCTATCTAAACATATCAAAGCACTTAGAAAATAACACGTGAACACATCAAGACAAAGAACAAAGTAGCATAACATAGTATTTACGTGGCTCACTCCCACCCTGGGGCTACATCCACCAACTCTTCTTCTTTATTGTCTTCAGTCAATCAGTTACAAGCATAGAGCCTCAAAACCCTTCTTCGCATAGGACAAAAGATCTGCGCAGCTTGCTAGATCCTTCTTCCTTGCGTTACAGCACAAAGCCTTCCACGGTCTCTCACAACCACTTGCACTTAGCTCTACAAGTCTCTTACATTCATGCACAATACCCTTACAATCCACACTATCACTTAGCCTCTAGCACTTAGCCATCTTGCATACATCACATAGATGCACTTAGCTTCTCTACTACTCAAATTTTTCTTAGATCTTCTAGACATCTATTTATACATTACAAAATAGGCCTAAACATGTATGAACCCATGGGCCGACATCCCATTCCCATTACATATTCCTATATCTCAAAAAGGACCCAAAAAAGGGCTGAGATCCTGTGATCTCCACTTCGACTTGCGCTCCTCCTTCGACAGTCTGTCGAAGTCCCAAAATAGGTCAACATGACCAAGAATCTCCCAAAACTTGGTCAAGGGCCAACATAATGGCAAGAAATTAAAATGACATAAGGAAACTTAATATACTACTTGAATAAAAATCACATCAACTGAAGGATAGTTAATCTAAATTGTAGAAAAGGATTTTAGTCTAATGGCGGGAAATTGAAATGACATAAGGAAACTTAATCTATTGCTAGAATACAAGACACGCCAACTGAAAGGATAGCTAATCTAAATTGCAGAAAAGGAATTTAGTCTAATGGTAGGAAATAAAGCATATCAAAACATAAAGATCAAATTTAAAGAAAAAGATGAATTCATTCTAGTTTAAGATAGAAACCTACAATTAAAGGAAAGCTAAACTAATGTATGAACACAACAAGCTATTTTATGTATAACCCTTGGATCATAAACAAGCCATATGTATTTTTTATTGTTTATTTATATTTTCATAAAAAGAATATTAATATGAACTGAAATATGGAGCTAAAATAGTCCTACATGAAGTTTCTAGAGGAACTGTACATTTTCTACAAGAAACTCCTACATGAAGCTAAGGAGAAGCCTAAAAAGATAGTGTAGGTCTTTTGAAGCATAAAAAATGTTAGACTATAATAAAACAAAATGGATCTAAGGTTATTGGCCATGTAAAGGCACCCAAGAGTATTCCAAGAGGCTTTTGAATCTTTCTACATGATACCTATTGTAACTAACTGGTTAATGATAACTTGAAAGAAAGCAGAATTAATCATGCAAAAATTTATTAATATTCAAAAAGAAATGAAATGATAACTAATCACTATCTAACATGCAAAGAACTAAATAAATTGCAACAGTGCCCTTGAGCCCTCTTGGGTGGGTCCTACCCAAGAAGCACAAGGGGACCTGAGAAAAACTCTAATAAGATGAAAACAAAATCATCTTTTATTTCATCAACATTAATAGTACATCAAGAGAAAAAAAAGGCTCTAAGTCTCCAACCAAAGCCTTCAGAGAAAAAGCTTAATACAATATTATTATAAAAAAATTGTCCCTTTTTCTCCTAGGTTAAAGGTCTATATATAGCTATAGAGTTCGATCTACCTTCCTAAATCAAGCATAGAAGTGAGTAAATGAGGGATCTCATCCCATTACAGTTGTATCTCTAACTGCTCCTAATCAGGAGTGACCATTAATGCACAAGGAGAGCTCTCGAGGTAGGTGGGGACATCGTCCCTTGATTATCGGCTAAACGCTCTTTGAGGGAGACAAAATCCCCTAATTTTAGGAGGTTGGTGCCCTTGACTCATAGAGTTCGACCTGCTTGGTGCTATACACATCTTTTGGAATAAACATTAGAGAAAAAGGTACATTATACACAAATAAACCACCTCATGACACATTCATTAAGAAACATGCAAAATATACATAGGATATAAATATGAGAGGGTGTGGCCCCATATGTTTCCAAGTACATTAGATGAAATACCCAATAAATGGTATAAGATTGAAGAAACTTAAGGCCATACATCAAACTGGGATGAAATTAAAGGAAATTTTGTGGAAGACTTCGAATTTAATCCAGAAGAGGAACACTTGAAAGATGCAACACAACAAATAAAAATCTTTCTAGAAAATCCATCACCAGTTGTACATAAGGAAAAAGAAAAGATTTCGGTCGATTTAAGATCGACATCAACTTGCCCTTCATGTGGTCAAGATTTCTTTGTTTTTTTTCGACAAAAAAAACAAAGAAATCCTGACCGCACGAAGGATCGACATGGAAAATATAAAATGGCGAGGACAAAGCTTCCAATGGAAAAAATACCACCCACCATTGCAAAACCATGTGAAGTCAGTGTTAAATATAACCACGGAAGAAAAAGAAGGCCAAGAACAACCCGACTTCCTAGAAAGCTTCACAAAAATTGAAGAAGCAGAATGCTACCTCGACGAAGATAAAACCACCATAATGGATGGATGTGAAAAGCAAATCAAAACAATTCAGCATATCAAATGATGATCGAACAAAAAGGGTACAAATAGGTAAATATTGGTCCGAAAAACAAATAGATGACATAGTCAACCTGTTAAAATAATATCAAAACGTTTTTGTGCGCGACTACAATGACTTGAAAGGACTTGTAGAGGAAATGGGAGAAATGAAGTTTGAACTTATTCCAGGAGAAAATCCAATCAAGAAACGATCGTATAAATTAGCACATAAATATAAACTGATCATCCAAAAAGAGATGGAAGGAATGCTACAAGTATGTATTATTTACCCTATTGACAAGGAAGAATGGAAAATTCTAATGGTGTTTCAACCAAAGAAACATGATCCCAAAAAATTAAGAATTTGTGTCGATTTTCAGGGACTCAACAAATTGATCTTGAAAGATTTGTTCCCCACCCCCTTTTCTAATGAAATCACCAATGAATTCATTGGTCACGAATGATACTCATTCACTGATGGGTTCTCAGGTTATAATCAAGTGCCAATATAAAAATAAGATCAGACAAGAACAACATTTGTCTCAGAATTTGGATCCTTCGCCTATAGAGTCATGCCATTTGGATTGAAGAATGTGCCAACTATTTTTTTGAGAATAGTTGTTAATGAATTTCAAGAGTATATATATAAAACTATGGTTGTATATTTCAAGGACTGGACAATATATAGTCTATTCAAAAATCATATACAATGGATTTGACTTATGTTAGAACGTTGTAGACAAATTCAACTATCATTAAACATCAGGAAATGCATATTTTCAACACCAATTGGAATTATGCTAGGACACATGGTTTGCAAAGAGGGAGTAAAGGTTGACATGGAAAAGATTAAAATTATCCTCAATCTAAAGCCTCCTATGAATAAAAAACAAATCAAAATTTTATTGGGACACACTAGATATTATAAGAAGTTTATACGCCACTATTCGTATATCACCTGTCCAATAGATGAGATCTTGTGAAAATATGTTGAGTTTACATGGAGCCAATATTGTCAGGAATCCTTCGAATTATTAAAAAATAAGTTGGTAGAATCCTCCATTCTAATGCATATGCAAGTCAAAAAATGAATAAGGAAAAAATAAATTATTCGACTATGGAAAGGGAATCCCTAGCAATGATATTTTCTCTACAAAATTTTCGTCACTACTTACTCGCAAATCCCTTCCCATTTTTACAGACCATCAAGAACTAAAATACTTGGTCAATAAACCATTCCATCAAGGCAAGATTTGTCATTGGTTACTCTTGTTTCAAGAATTTGAATTCGACATAATCATACGACTGGGGAAAAAGAATATCATACCTGACCACTTATCATGACTAGAAACATGAGAAGACCCGACATGCATCAATGGTGATCTCCCTAACACACATTTATTTCAAGTCAAAGTTGCCCCTAAATACTTAGAAGACATTGATAATTTCCTAGAAGAAGGAAAGGCCCTAGGGGACCTTCCAACAAAAAAAAATAAAGTTTTATCCCTCAAAGTTGCATCTTTCACAATCATAAACGGATATTTATACAAAATGGGAATTGATGATGTTTTAAGAAGATGTGTGCCAAAGCACGAAAGGAGTGATATTATCAATGAAGCTCATGCAGGAGCAGTCAAGGGGAATTTTTAGGCTGACATGATAGTGATAAAGATACTGTATACAAGAAGGCATGTGGTGGCTGCCTCTACATAAAGACTGTCGAGACCAAGTAAGAAAATGTAATAGTTGTCAGAGGCTTGGACGACCTCTATGGAAAAATGAAATTCCACTAAGTTCAATAAACCCCAACCGAACAATTGAAATCTGGGCTATCGACTTCGTCGGGCCATTTCCACAGAGGTCAAGAAGAAATGGTGTGAATTACATCCTTACTATTTTTGAATACATCACTAAGTGGGAAGAAGATGAGTCAGACGAATCTTGTACCAAAGAGAAAACAAAAAAATTGATATACGGGAATATAATTACAAGGTTTGATTATCCTCTGACATTAATAAGCGACCAGAGAACTCACTTCATGAATGAAACAATTAAATTCCTACTGGAAAAGTTTTTGATCGACCATATAAGAGTGACATCTTACCATCCAAAAGAAAATGGGGTGGTCGAAGAATTTAACAAAACATTACACAAAGGACTCACAAATATTTGTGGCCTCAAAAAAGACGATTGGGACGACAATATTCCTGTAGTCCTATGGGCATATAGATAAACATACAAAAGTTTGACTAGGCAGACTCCGTTCAAGCTCATCTATGGACAAGAATTTGTTATCCCTTTAAAATCTTGGACTAACTCTGATAGGGTTGCGAATGTAGCCAAATTTGGCGAAAGAAAAATTGTGAACAACCAACTGTATCAATTAAACAAACTAAAAGAAGAAATATTAACAGAAATACATCACTAGGAGGTTCAAAAGAAACAACAGAAAGCGCAGCACGATCAACATATAAAGAAAAAAGATATAAAAGATGGAGATTTAGTCTTGTTATATGAGAGTCACATAAAAGGTAAACACAGAAAATTAGAGACAACATGGCTTGGACCTTATTTTGTAGAATATATTTGACCGACCAGAATGGTTCAACTCCGAACAGTATTGGGGAAACCATTTAAGAAATTAATTAACAATGCACATGTAAAGAAGTACCATGTGTAAAAGAAAAGAACACTGCTGGGAAAGTTTAGCAGGGAATTGCCAACAGGAACCGAATAAAGTCAAAAGAACACAACAAAGTGGTCAAATTCATCAAAGAAATCAACTAATTATATTTACGATAAATAAACCATGCTTAAATATAATAAACAAAAAACAGTTGGAAAAATTCAGGTATGTGAAATTGAAAAGGTAAAGTATTTAAAGGACCGCCATGGCACCAAATAAAAGAAACAATAAAGCAGAATGGAGAGAGAAAGAAGCCCCAAGTTGAGCCCGAGACAAAGAAACAAAAGATATTCCTGACACTCCACCCCATCAACCGACTTATGACAAATAATTATGAAAAGAGAATCAAGCGAGTGAAGATCAAGCGTGCACAGACTAAGAGAGCATGAATCAAACTGGCATGGAGAACGCCAACATCTTTTAGACGTAGTCAAACCTAGAAAAATGAACGAGAAGAAAATATACCAAAGACATTGAGTAAGTCACCCCTATAATAAAGAACAACATGATTCAAGAATATCGGCCGATCGTCCCATGTATCGACCACGTATAAACATAGGAGACCTCGTCAGTCGACCCAGGATAACACTGACCGAGGAAACACTAACGTCAATAAATAAAGAACATTTAATTCCGGACAGGTAATGGCTGACAAAAACATTAATGACCAGCAACACAGAAATCACCATTGCGCAATCACTCAGATAACAAATAATTACACCGCTATGTGTGACAACCACTCACAAGATATATCAATTAATCACAGACGGGACATGAATGAATGCCAACCAAGCAATTATATAAATGTCCACTCATTCGACTTAGTCGTACCACCAATAGTTATGATGGAAGAGAATGAAATCCGAGAACAATTGGATGCATTAAACCCGATACTTTCACTACCATCGATCGACTATAAATCTCAAGGAATATTGCTTCATTATTATTTTCTCCCCCACTATTAAGTATAGAGAAGAGTATACAGTCGGTAAAACCCACAAATTCACTATTTTTTCCTGAAACTAGTGATCAATATCCACAAATGCCAAGGTTGACAGGTCAAGTCAGCAACACAATGGAGGGTTCAAAATCGAGACAAGTTTTTTATCAAGAGACTATGACAATGCTGCAAATACGGATGCAGAATATCAAACAGTCAAGGAGAGAGGAAGCATATTGGAGAAAACATTTGAAAAAATTCACAGAATGGGAAATACATGAAGGCACCTAGAAAGAAGAAACCGAATTCCTGGAAAAAGAAGGAATTAGACACATCCTTGGAGCCCCGCAAATCGCCGACATGGAACGATCGAAGGAAGAAGAAATGAACTTCATTGATAGTCGGTATCATCAAGGATACCTGTGGTGTGACCAACTAATACCAATAATAAGTAGACTTATCTACTGCATCACAGGTATTCCTAAGATAGGGGACAAGGTACCGAAGTCATCCAACACCAACGACTAGATGCAACTTTTGACAGGGTCGACGATGACCAAAAATTCTAAGGGGTTGCTGATTAATAAAATTATCGACTTAAGATCTCATTGGACTGCAATAATAGTGTCTTTGTGCTTCATAGTGGTAGGTTTGGCATCAGATGTAAAAATGTCAATGGTTGAAGAAATAGCACGAGTTTGTAATAATGTTGAAAGGTTCAACTGGGTGGAACACCTAGCCAACACAATCAGAACCAACTGCAAAGAATGCCAAGATTCTGGCAAGGCCATCAAATTTCCCTCATTACTAATCTGGTTAGCAATGGAACAATATGGTCCTGTTGAGGGACCATCATTTACATCTAATAAATTCCCCACAATGGAGAAGTACAATGTCTTCTCGTCTAATGAAATAGGTATGTCAAGATCACTTACACCACAAGAGATATTTCGACTATGGCTCACAGGTTTGAAAGACAGTACACATAGATGGCGGGTCGAACAAGTAGTCTGTCGAGAGTTACCAACACCTTTCCATACTCAACTCGATCTCAACTGCACAAATTTATGGTTTAGATTCGAGTCGATACTAGAGCCAAAAGAACTGCACTACCAACTGACAATAGAATAAATTTTCATAGAGTTGGAAAGACAAATCAACCAAGAGCTAGAAATTCCTCCTAAAGCATAACAAATAGGGGTACCTTTAGTACTACCACTAGCTGATGGGGATCAATAACAAGAAAGATAAGAAAATTTGTATACAATTCCTTTCGTCGAGGATTTACAAGCCTTGACAGTTATACCTGAAAATCCACCCCTTGGTAAAAGAAATAAATCGACCAAAAAGAACAAGGTAAAAAATGTTGTCGAGGAAGAAGAGTTAGAAATAGGCACAGAGGAAATTTGGAGGGATACATTCCAATCAAATCATGGAATCGAGTTCAATGACCCCATCATCCAAGATAAATCGTTAATTATTACCACTAATATTTCTAAGAAGATAAAGAAAACTCGACAAGACACTACCATCATGAAAAAAATATATAGTTCCTCGATTGGACCAGGAATGAAGGAGGCTATGCAGAAAGATAAGGAGAAAAATCAGCAGGTCAAGCACATCAAGAGAAAAATCAGGAAAATCAAAACAAAAGGGACAAAAAGACAAAAAAATCTAGAAATCAAGACTACTTATTTCAGCCTGACAAAGGTCACAACAAACACAATAGAATGGGAGTTGAGGTCGAGAATGATGCCAAGTAAGAAAATAGCACCCAAGGAAACAATCAACTTAACCAAGGAATCACCCCTAGCAGAGCTGGTACCCATCGTATAAGAAAGACCAACAAAGAAAAAGAAAAGGAAAATCATAATCATCGAGTTGTCGGAAGTAATAGGATATGATATTCTAGTCTAGTCGAGCGATGTTGATATCAAAATCTTGAACATTGAGAAGAAATATTCAATCAAGGAAATACACACTAATTCGATATAACATTAGTCAGCAAGGGAAAATAATCCACCACACCCGCTAGTAGAGTCAATACAAGAAGGCAAGCCAACGAGTCAGACAAAAAGCAAGCAGTTCACCCATTTGAGGCATTGGATCAGTAGGAAGACATATTGCAGACAAAAGTAGCAAAACAAGTCGATGCTCACCAAAGTAATAGGGAATCAGATCCAGATAGTGACATCCTAGGAATACAAATAGAAATCTTGGAGAACATGCAGAGTGAGAGGCACTTCCCCGAGGTCAATCCTATTTATTTTGAGTAGAATAACACAAATGAGCCAACCCAATATCTGCAGGACATAGTGTACAAGGAAGGGAAAAACAATCAACAAGAGGAGGAAGAAAAAGAACAAACAAGTGAACACATGATTCAGGTGGATATTGGTGGCCACCCACCTATTCAATACTCAAACTGGCTCATCTTGACATTTTTCAATTTAACACATTTCTCTATAATGGGGACATTTCTTTGTAATTGTGAGTTCTTCACTTACAGGGATGTCATGAAGACCTACACAGCATCTAGGTGGATATTGGTGGTCATCCACCTATTCCAACTAGCTTATTTTGGAAGTTTTCATATCAGTACATTTTTTTGTACTTCCAGGGTCATTTTGGGGCTCTAAACAATTTTTTCTTGGCTTGCCACAATCAAACTATAGACATAGTCAGATTTTGATGGCATAATGCATAGTTCTCAAAAATACCTTTCCAACAGGATATCACGTGCCTAAAATAGAGATTGTATGTAAAAGTTACAACCCCGGGAAGTTAATGTACTAACTTACCCTAATGGGGCCCACGTGAATTTTGACGTTTCATCTCCTAGGGTTAGGTTTTTGGATGTCTAGGGTTTTGTCATTCATGTTTATCATAAAAATGCCTTTAAAGCATCATTGTAATCATCTTTTGGTGAATGATCGTAGTCGTCAAATCTCTTCTCAGAGATAAAGTTGCCACCATTCTGGCGAGTCTTGCACTCTATATTTTTACAGTCTCTGTACAATTCTTTTATTAATAGAATTCATGTATTGTTGTATTTCTATGTTTCTGGAAATTTTTATGTGTATTTCATTGTAATATCTCTTCTTTCATTTCGTTCCGAAAATAATCCAGATCACTATTATCATATTAGGCTACTCTTGATTGTTTTTCACTGCATGTCCCCAACGAGGTATGAGTATAGCAAGTTGGGTCTCGAGCTTGTCTCTCTTGAGGAAAATCACTCTCACACGCCCAAGAAACCCTCTATGGAAGCAGAAAATAAAAATGGTGGAGAAGAAGATTCTATTAACTTGTTTCTTGAGCAAGCTCTCGTGCAATAGAGGGACGAGATGATGGATAATTTTTCACACATCCTTCAACGCTTGTCGATAAAAACAAACACATCTTCATCAAGCGGTCATTTTGGACGAACCTCTCCCTTGAAGGTACAAGTTAATTTTTACATTCCCATATTTGAAGGTCATATAGATGCAGATGCCTTAGAAAAATGGTTAAATCTGCTAGAAGGATATTTCTCTGTTCAATTTTTTTCCAACAGGGAAAATATTACCTTTGAATTCCTCAAGGCTCTCCCCCATGTCAAACATTGGTAGGAACCTTACTTGGAGGAAATTTCCATAGAAGAATCTGGAATATATGGGGTCGATCCCACTTGGGATTTTTTTTTGGATGAGGTCAAGGAACAATACTACCCTGTTGATAACTATGAAGACCAGTACATGAGATAGACTACCACTGCGAAAAGAGAAGAGACAAACAATGTAGGAGTTCATAAATACTTTCCATACCTTACGCACCAATCTGGGTATCAAAAACTCTGAGCGGAATCTGGTTCTGAAATACCGTGGGGATCTGCATAGGTACATCCAAACTGAAATGGATTTCCTAAACATCGCATCATTGGGAGCTGCTTATCGATATGTTGTCAAAATTGAGCAGAAATTTAGGCACCAGAACAAATGGGAGTTCAAGTATACGAATCCACAATAACCAAAGCACGATAAAGGCGACCATAATCAAAGGCCACCAGAAAACCAGTCCAAGACACAAGAACAGAAGGGTAAATGAAAGATGAAGAATGACACTGGGAAGTGGTGCAACTTCCACAAAATCCCCTGGCACAACACCGATGAATGTCGCTCGAAACATTCATTGGTGGCTGAAGTCAAAGAAAAAGAGCTAAACCTTGATTCAGAATCTGATCTGTAAAATATTGAAAAAAGACATATCATCGACGCAAACCCCACTTCTACTGTTGTGACCACAACAATTCAACCAGAAGAACCAGTAGATCTTGAAGAAGGGGAGCGCCTCTTCCATTCACAAATGTGGGTGAAGGGGACCCTGTTACATTTCATTGTTGATAACGAGAGAAAGTTGAACCTCATATCTACTGAGGTCATCAAATAGTTGGGGTTGTCAACAACACCACACCTGTAGTCATACAACATTGGATGGATTCACTAGGGACAAGATCTCCTTGTCATCTAACAATGTTGCATGTCTTATGGCATCCATCCCTTCAAGGATGAGGTAGTGTGTGATTTTTCCCCTCTTGATATCTGTGATGTTGTTTTGGGCCAACCATATATGTGGAAACGTCATGTTGTTTATGAGTTTCGACCCTGTAGTTTCATTATTACTCTAGGGGGTCAGCTCTACCAGATACTAGAGGTAGTTCTGACTATTGTTACACCAAAACATTGTCATAGGGTAATCTATCATACTGCAAAATTCATCCTCTTCACAGTCTGTTCAAAGGATTCACAAAAGGCCACTACAACCACTACAACCTCATCACCTTCTATCCAGCAAAAGCAGTTTGCTGAAGAGAAAGAAAATATTGTTTCTTTACCTACAATAGTTGCTACACAATGCCCCATGAAGCCCAAAGACAACAGTTTGGTGGAACATATTCAACCATGCCAACAACAGGTTCATGACAGCCTTCCACAGAACAAACAATGTAACTTCTCCAACAAGGCACACATCTCACCAAGATTCAGATTCAGAAAACGATTTACCCTCTTCCCCGGGAACTCAAAGTAATGGAGACCATTTCTTCCTAAGGGGGGAGGATTGATCCAGGTGGATATTGGTGGCCACCCACCTATTCCAAATTCCAACTGGCTCATCTTGACAGTTTTCAGTTCAACATACTTCTCTGTAATGGGGACATTTCTTTGTAATTGTGGGTTCTTCACTTATAGGGTTGTCCTGAAGCCCTACACAGCATCCAGGTGGATATTTTTGGCCGCCCAACTATTCCAACTAGCTTGTTTTCGAAGTTTTCATGTCAACACATATTTATGTACTTCCAGGGCTGTTTTGGGGCTCTAAACAATTTTTTCTTGGCTTGCCACAATCAAATTGTAGATAGAGTCATATTTTGACAACATAATATGTAGTTCTTGAAAATACCTTTCCAACGGGCTATCACGCGCCTAAAACAGATATTGTATGCAAATGTTACGACCCCGTGAAGTTAATGTACTAACTTACCCTAATGGGGCCCACGTAAATTTTGACGTTTCATCTCCTAGGGTTAGGTTGTTCGATGTCTAGGGTTTTGTCATTCATGTTTATCATAAAAAGGCCTTTAGAGCCTCATTGTAATAATCTTCTGGCGAATGATCGTAGTCGTCAAATCTCTTCTCAGAGATAAAGTTGCCACCATTCTGGTGAGTCTTGCACTCTGTATTTTTACAGTCTCTGTACAATTATTTTATTAATAGAAATAATGTATTGTTGTATTTCTATGTTTCTGGCAATTTTTATGTGTATTTCATTGTAATATCTCTTCTTTCATTTCGTTCCGAAAATAATCTAGATCACTAGTATCATATTAGGCTACTCTTGATCATTTTTTAGTGCATGTCCCCAACGAGGTCAGAGTATAGCAAGTTGGGTCTCGAGCTTGTCTCTCTTGAGGAAAATTGCTTTCACATGCCCAAGAAACCCTCTATGGTGGTAGAAAAGAAAAATGGTGGAGCAGAATATTCTATTAACTTGTTTCTTGAGCAAGCTCTCGTGCAACAGAGGGACGAGATGATGGAGAATTTTTCACACATCCTTCAACGCCTGTCAATAAAAAAAGACACGTCTTCATCAAGCGACCATTTTGGACGAACCTCTCCCTTGAAGGTACAAGTTAATTTTGACATTCCCATATTTGAAGGTAATATAGATGCGGATGCCTTAGAAAAATGGTTAAATCTGCTAGAAGGATATTTCTCTGTTCAATTTTTTTCCAATAAGGAAAATATTACCTTTGAATTCCTCAAGGCTCTCCCCCATGTCAAACATTGGTGGGAACCTTACTTGGAGCAAATTTCCACAGAAGAATTTGGAATATATGGGGTCGATCCCACTTGGGATTTTTTTGTGGATGAGGTCAAGGAACAATACTACCCTGTTGATAACTATGAAGACCAGTACATGAGATGGACCACACTGTGAAAAGAGAAGAGACAAACAATGTAGGAGTTCATAAATACTTTCCATACCTTATGCACCAATATGGGTATCAAAAACTCTGAGCGGAATCTGGTTCTGAAATACCATGGGGCTTTGCATAGGTACATCCAAACTGAAATGGATTTCCTAAACATCTCATCATTGGGAGATGCCTATCGATATGCTGTCAAAATTGAGAAGAAATTTAGGCACCAGAACAAATGGGAGTTCGGGTATACAAATACACAACAACCAAAGTATGGTAAAGACGATCCTAATCAAAAGCCACCAGAAAACCGGTCCAAGACATAGGAAGAATGACACTGGGAAGTGGTGCGAATTCCACAAAATCCCCTGGCACAACACCGATGAATGTCACTTGAGACAATCATTGGTGGCTGAAGTCAAAGAAAAAGAGATAAACCTTGATTCATAATCTGATCCATAAAATATTGAAAAAAGACATATCATTGATGCAGACCCCACTTCTACTGTCGCGACCACAACAATTCAACCAGAAGAACCAGTAGATCTTGAATAAGGGGAGCGCCTCTTCCATTCACAAATGTGGGTGAAGGGGACCTTGTTGCATTTCATTGTTGATAACGACAGCAAGTTGAACCTCATATCTACTGAGGTCATCAAATAGTTGGGGTTGTCGACAACACCACACCTGCAGTCATACAACATTGGATGGATTCACCAGGGACGAGATCTCCTTGTCATCTAATAGTGTCGCATGTCCTATGGCATCCATCCCTTCAAGGATGAGGTAGTGTGTGATTTTTCCCCTCTTGATATCTGTGATGTTGTTTTGGGCCAACCATATATGTGGAAACATCATGTTGTTTATGAGTCTTGACCCCGTAGTGTCATTATTACTCTGGGGGGTCAGCTCTACCAGATCCTGAGGTAGTTCTGACTACTGATACACCAAAAAAGTGTCGTAGGGTAATCTCTCATACTACAAAATTCATCCTCTTCACAGTCTGTTCAAAGGATGCACAAAATGCCACTACAACCACTACAACCTCATCACCTTCTATTCAGCAAAAGCAGTTTGCTGAAGAGAAATAAAATATTGTTTCTTCACCTACAATAGTTGCTACACAATGCCCCATCAAGCCCAGAGACAACAGGTTGGTGGAACATATTCAACCATGCCAGCAACAGGTTCATGACAGCCTTCCACAGAACAAACAACATAACTTCTCCAACAAGGCACACATCTCACCAAGATTCAGATTCAGAAAACGATTTCCCCTCTTCCCCGGGCACTCAACATAATGGATACCATTGCTTCCTAAGAGGGGAGTATTCATCCAGGTGGATATTGGTGGCCACCCACCTGTTCCAAATTCCAACTGGCTCATCTTGACAGTTTTCAGTTCAACATATTTCTCTTTAATGGGGACATTTCTTTGTAATTGTGGGTTCTTCACTTATAGGGTTGTCTTGAAGCCCTACACAGTATCCAGGTGGATATTGGTGGCCACCCACCTATTCCAACTGGATTTTTTTGGAAGTTTTCATGTCAACACATCTTTATGTACTTCCAGGGTTGTTTTGGGGCTCTAAGCAGTTTTTTCTTGGATTGCCACAATAAAATTGTATATAGAGTCATATTTTGACAACATAATGTGTAGTTCTTGAAAATGCCTTTCCAACGAGCTATCACGCACCTAAAAAGGATATCGTATGCAAAAGTTACGACCCTGTGAAGTTAATGTACTAACTTACCCAGACAGGGCCCACATGACTTTTGGCGTTTCATCTCCTAGGGTTAGGGTTTTGGATGTATAGAGTTTTGGCATTCATGTTTATCATAAAAAGGCCTTCATAGCCTCATTGTAATCATATTTTGGTGAATGAGAGTAATCGTCACATCTCTTCTTAGAGATAAAGCTACCACCATTCTAGTGAGTCTTGCACTCTGTATTTTTACAGCCTTTGTACAATTCTTTCATTAATAGAAATCATGTATTGTTGTATTTCTTAGTTTCTGACAATTTTTATGTGTATTTAATTGTAATATATTTTCTTTCATTTCATTCCAAAAATAATCCAGATTAACAGAGCATTCTAACGACGGAGCAGACGGTAACAAAAGATGACTACCCCTCAAAATCTGTAGATAAAAGAAGGAAAAAGATTTCGTCCATGATCACTATTAGAATGACCTGCCCAACCAGCCCATCGGGTTTTGTGGTCAAAGCCACATTCGACTGGACCACTATTTCTGACAAATACTTATTTGACTTGCATGGAGCCATTTTGAAAGAATTAGCAAGGAGGTGGAAGAAGGTGCTCAAAGAAGGAAGTAGGGTTGAGAAATTAAAACAAGAACAAAAGAACATCTTGCAAGAGTGCAAAGAAGCAGTCAGATCACATGAGGGGATAGAGAAAATACCAGAGGCACAAAACCCCTTAGCAGGCTTTAAAGAGATAATTGAAAGGATGATCAAAACCAGTACAAAATACCAATAACAAGTAGTGACTCTGCAAAAATAAAATTAGGAAGTTGAACAACAACACGACTTAGCAGCCAAGGAAATTTTAAAAACCCAAGAAAAGATGGACATAGCCTTGGTGCCAAAACAAAATAATCTTAAAGGATTCAAGAAAAATATAGACAAATTGACCAAATAAGATATCACACTGAATTTTGTGGTAAGTGAATGGCCGACCCATTTTGTAGATTCATTTAGCAAATGTCGGATACAAAAGGTTGCAAACGAAAGTATAGAAAGACCAAGAAACTTTGCCACTGATAGAAAAATCAAAGAAGCCCTCACCACACAACTGGAAAAAGAAAAAGAAGCGGAGCTACACCTCTCACAACAAGAACATGAATGATAGAAGGAGGGACACAAAGTGCAGTTGGAAACCAACCAAGAAACCAATCATCTCAGCTAGCTCAAATATAAAATGCAGGTCACATAACAAAAATTTGACCAAGAGTCAGGTATAATTCAGACATCCGATATAGAATAAAAAGTCGACCTAATTGCCCAGTCGAAAATACTAAATATGGAAGCACAACAAGCGATCGACACAAGGTGGATTTCATACAAAAAAGAAACAGTCAACCCCTAGCATCATTCAGATCGCCTTCAAAATATGTACAGAAAGTGGACAGAGCAAGGAAGTCAATGAGACCAGCAAGGGAAGTCTAGGAATAACAGAGCAGTCAGAAATAACACTTTAAGTTGGCTCACCATATGAAGATTTTGTCTCCTCTTCTTGCATCTTTCTTTCTCTCTTTCTCCATCTTCTACTTCTAATTTTTTTAATTTTGTAATCAAAGTATGGAAAAATAATTTTGTATTCTCCCTTCTTGCTCAAGACGAGCAAGGAATTGAGGTGGGGGGAGATGTTGTAGGGGCTAGTTGACTCTGTCGACTAGACCTGGTGGTCATCGAAGTCAGAAGTAGAGTTCGATCGAAGTATCTATTAACCGACCGACCTAGGCAGTTAAGTAGTTACAATTTCCTGAAAGGAGTATAAATATACAAGCACATGAAAGCTCAAGTAGCTTCATGTTAGAGGTTGTACACAATTGTGTTGTATTTCTATATCCAATAATAAATGATTGTTCTTTTGGATCTTATTACTTGTGTATTTCTTTATCTGTGTCTATATGTGTGTATGTATCTTCTATGATGTCTATGTAAGGATCTACTGGTAAACCTCCCTACTTTTCCCTAGATTACAACACTAAGTATTACAAGTTTCAAA
>JASDQU010818700.1:23126-40584 GCA_032191745.1 Picea mariana | reverse complement strand
GTTTACTTGATGATCTTGATTGTTGATGGGTTATTTGAAACATTCTGAGAAGGCCTCCTGAAAGGGAGCTAGTGTTTTCATGCCTACAACAGCTAAGTCTTATTAAGTGGAATGCAAGAGTTAGGATTTGATTGAATTTCCTAGATTAGAATTTAGGTGCCTAATCCTGCATATATAGTGCATGTGCTTCGTAAGCCTACGAACCTTGGATTGACAAATTAAATGGTTGGGAAATTACTACGACGAAATTAAATGACAATATTTTCACTCAACAAGATTCACTAAGTGAATCTATGACATATCATGTTTGTTCATGGGATATTAAAGAATACCCCTAATTTCACTAGATATTGAAAAATACCCCCAAAAGTTATTTTGTTGAACCCCACTTCCAATAAATATATCAAATTAAAACCCCCCTATTTTTATTGGATATCTAGGTATCAATTTTTTTCATAGAATTTCTAATACCTCTTTTCATTTCTACCCATAGTACATTTTTTTCATGGAATTTACCCCTACTACATAGATGGAACAAAAATCGTATAATATCACAAATAAAAAAAATAACAAAAACCAAACAAACAAGTGCATTAACATTCCAACATAGGGATATTCCCCTATAGTAAGATAGCCTTTGGTTCAATGGTTTGGCGTTATACTACTTTCACCCCTCTTTTCAGTTTAATACATGGTCATGCATTCACTAGGGAAGGGGTTTATAAATCTAGATATCTATTTGTAGACCTATAAATATGAATTGCCTCAAGTTGTAACTCTGTGTGCCTCATATCTCTGATCTCATGGATATTTAAAGATAATATCTATCTATCTATCAAGTCGATATTTCTAGTAATATTTAAGTGAGTGATCTACTCTATAACCCATTCATGTTTTCTTATCATTCAAACTAAAAGGCACTCTCATTAGGTGAGATGAATGAGATTGTGATCCCAAGGCTTAATCTATTGTAGGGGAATTCTTACTATCTTCTAAGGAGAAATGTTAGGTGTGAAATCTATTATATTAAGAAGAAAACATAAATATTATAGAAAATACCAACGAAACAACAAAATGTATAGAACCAAAACACCATAATGAAATATTTATTAATAGAAAGCAATGTTTACTTGCCTATTTGAGGGGGAAACCTCTAGTAGAGTAGCGTTCTATTACAATAATTCTCAAGAAAAAGATTTATCATTCCTTATACTCCTATTTATACTAAATCTATCTTTAAAAGAAATATCTAGAGGAATATCTTTCTAGAAGTGGAAGCTTTGATTAAGTATTCTTACATTAGACCTATTCACATTATTAACTAGGCCTTATTTATTAATATTGACCTTTATTACATGGAAATTTATTATTCTACCTTTTTGAGGGGTTAGAGAGGTTAGGTCCCTAACATTCCCTACCCCTTGAAAAATACCCTTGTCTTTGAGGCTTGAGATAACAAAATTGATGCAAAACAGTAGCCATCTCCCACGTGGTTTCTTCTGGTGGAGTATCCTTCCATTGAACTAAAACTTCCTTGATGGTGTGCTTACGAAGATTGATCCAGATTTAGGAGTGGAACAAATTGATTAACATAATGAATAAAATAAACACAGAGATATGGAGAATAACACAGATATCCAATGAACGATAACTTCTATTGAATAAATGAAATAGGTTGAAACTATAAAATTGTAGAACTAAAACACTTGCTCGAATGTTGGTAGCTATCTCTAAGAAGAGATGTGGTTTCTACATGCATCTGTCTGAGAAGAATGATTACAATGAAGCTCTAGAGCCCTTTTTTATATTACTCATGAATTCCAAAATCCTAGACATCCAAAAACCTAACCCTAAGAGGTGAAACGCCAAAATTCATGTGGGACCCTATGGGTAAGTTGGTACCTCAACTTCCCGAGGTCATAACTTTTGCATATGACCTCTGTTTTATGCGCGTGATAGCCCACTAGAAAGGTATTTCAGAGGACTACACATTATGTCGTAAAACTCTAACTTTGTCTACAATTTTACTATGGAGATCCAAACAAACATTGTTTAGGGCTCCAAAACGGACCTGAAAGTATAAAAATATGTGCTGACAAGAAAACATACAAAATAATCCAATTGGATTTGGTGAGAGGCCACCAATATCCACCTGGAAGATATGTATCTATTCAGACATACCTAGAAGTGTAGAACCCACAATTACAAAGAAGTACAGAAGAACGTGTTGAACTAAAAATGAATAAGAGGAGCCAATTGGAATAGGTGGAAGGCCACCAATATCCACCTGGATCAAAGATGACTCTCAGGTTGGTCTAATATTTCTTGTGGATGCAACCAAATGGAACCTTTTTCATCCATCTTTGGTATACTGTTCTAGGTATGGAACTTAGTGCCAATCACTTTCTTCAGGCATGAGACACAAAAAACAAGATGTAGCTTAGAGTGATTGGGAAATACTAACTGCTAGGCCACTAGCCCCACTTGTTTGAGAATAGTATAAGGACCATAAATTTGGGGGAGATTTCCTGACAGTGTTGGGATTTGAGTGAATTTTTTTTGTACGATTGTAGATGGAGAAACACATGGTCCCCTTCAGCAAATTGACATTCAGAATGACCCTGGTATTCTTTTTTCTTCATGCGGTTATGAGCCATGATATTTTTTTCTAAGGGTATGGAGAATGGTCACAAGGACTATCAAATTGTGGTCAACCTCCTGAACCTTGGAGACACCTAGAATTTATGGGATAACTAATGGTGGCCTTTGTCTGTAGACTGCTACAAAGTGAGTCATGTAAGTGGTAGTATTGTAAGAGGTGTTGTACCACCATTCAACTAGGGGTAACCATTGACCTACTGTTTTTGTTTGTCTGACACAAAACACCTCAAATATGTTTCCAAACACTTGGTAACTTTTTCAGTTTGGCCATTATTTTGGGGACAATAGGTGGTGCTGAGATGCAATTGGGTTCCTTGTAGCTTGAATAATTTTTGCTAGAAATTGCTAGTAAAAGTTGGATGATGGTTCGAAACAATAAAATGAGGCATTCCATGGAGTTTGAAGATATTATCCATAAAAACTTGAGCCATTGTAGAGGCTGTGAACATGTGTTGAAGAACACATAAATGAACATATTTGGAAAGACAATCTGCAACCACCATGATGAATGACTTATTTCATGATTTAGGTAAGCCAACAATGAAATCCATAGAAATATCCATCCATATAGTAGGTGGAAGAAGAAGCGGTTGGAGGGTTTCTTGAGTTTTGACAATATTTCCCTTATGAAGTTAGCATGTATCGCATTCGGCCAAAACAGTGTGGATGTCTTGTTTCATACCATCCCCCAAAAAAGAATGTTTGACCCATTCATAAGTTTTTGAAAAACTTGAATTCCCAGTTGTAGGTGAAGCATGAAACTTAGAGATCATTGTGGATTTAAGGGCCGACTATTATCTTAAATATAGGCGACCTTTATAGTCAAGCTCTTCATTGTTCCAAGAGTACCCTAGAGAATCTTGAGGATCTTGTTGTAGTTTTTGGATTAGGATAGAAAGTTTGGGGTCTTTCCACCATTCTTGGAGAACAACCTGTAGCCAATCCGGGACAATGAATGAGAGGGAAAAGAGGGACCCTTCTTCTTCATATTGTTGGGAAAGGGATTTAGCCACCACATTTTCTTTTCCTTTATTGTATATTATCTCATAATCATACCCAAACAACTTGGACACCCAATTTTTTTCCTCCGAGGATGAAATTTGTTGTTCCAAGAAATACTTGAGGCTTTGATGATCCATTTTAATTTGGAAGCATTACCCCGATAGATAAGGGTGTTAGAGATCCACTACATGAAAAATAGATAACATTTCCTTCTCATAGATTGATTGGCCCAAATATCACTCCGAAAAATATTTGCTAGTGAAAGCCAAAGGTCGGCCATATTGCATGAGGACTACCCTAATGCCTCTCCCTGATGCATCACATTCCAAAACAAAGGTATTGGTTAAGTTAGGTAGTGCTATGATAGAATTAGTGCACATAGCTTCTTTAAAATATTGGAAGGATTGGTCGGATGCTAGAGCCCAACTGAAAGAATTCATTTTAAGGAGAGTTGTGAGGGGAGCTACAATTTTTTCATAATTCTGAACAAACTTGTGATAATATCCCGTTAAACCCAGGAAAACATGCAAAAATTTAAGAGTTTTAGGACAAGGCCAATTCTACATAGCTTTAATTTTCTTAGGATTCACCCTTACACCATCCTTGCCAACAATATGACCTAGGTACTCGACTTAATAGGTGCCAAAAGAACATTTAGACTATTTGAGAAAGAGTTTTTTCTTTGAGAGGAGATGGAGAAATTGATCCACATGGGTGACATGAGCTTCCCAATTTTTACTGTAGATGGGAATATTATCAAAGAAAAATGACAAAAGTGATAGAGGAGAGGATGAAACATATGATTCGTGAAGCTTTGAAAAGTGGAGGGAGCATTATAAAGACCAAAGGGTGTGACCAAGAACACATAATGACCCTCATGAGTGCAAAATGAAATCTTGGAAATGTCTTCCTCTTTCATACATATATAGTGATAGCAAGAACATAGGTCAATTTTAGTAAATAATTGAGCCCCATTGGGTTCATTCAGAAGGTGATCTATGGCAAGAATGGGAAATTTGTCCTTAATGGTAAGTTTGTTGAGGGCACAAAAATCAGGACACATGTTCCAAGTGCCTTCCTTCTTGAGGACCATTGATTCGAATTTATGAGAGGAAAGAAATGAAACACGGATCTATAACATTAATACAGATATACAAAGAACAATAAAAGAGATACAGTGGAAATTAACTTCTATTCAATAAAGAAATCTGCTAAAACTGTAAAATGCAGAAAAAAAAAAAACAATCTTGCTCGAATGGTGGTAGCTAATCTATGAGAAGAGATGTGGCGGCTACACGCATTCGTATGAGCACATTACAATGAGGTCTCCATGTATTTTTAGTATCAATAAGTAAACAGATAATCCTAGACATCCAAAAACCTAACCCTAGGAGATAAAATGCCAAAAGTCATGTGGGCCCCAATGGGGTAAGTTGGTACATCAACTTCTTAGGGTCGTAACATTTGCACACAATCTCTATTTTAGTTGCACGATAGCGCATTGGAAAGGTATATCCAAGGAATACACATTATGTCATCACACTTTGACTCCATCTACAGTTTGATTGTGGCAAGCCCAAAAACCATTGTTTAGGGCCTCAAAATGGCCCCAGAAGTTTAGGACCCGAAAAGATAGAAAAAAACTACCAAGATGAAAGTTGAATGTGAACTAGTTGGAAGACGTGGGTGGCCAATGATATCCATATGGATAAATCCTCCCTCCTTAGGAATAAATTGTCTCCATTGCATTGAGTCCCCTCATTAGATGAGGAAATTTCCGTTGAATTTTTCCCTGGGTGAGCCACTTGCCTTGGTGCAGGATCTTCCCCGCTTTGGCAACTCAATAAAGATGAAGCTTATGTTGGCAAGTTCCCTTGAACTATGTGTCCATGATATGATCAA
The DNA here is from genome assembly GCA_032191745.1 of Picea mariana. Lineage (NCBI taxonomy): Eukaryota > Viridiplantae > Streptophyta > Pinopsida > Pinales > Pinaceae > Picea > Picea mariana. The sequence continues at coordinate 35,019 of JASDQU010818700.1, read as the reverse complement.
TGGTTTCCTGTTCCATGTAGTCAAGGTTGAGCTTTGTCGGTGTCAAATGTTCTGTTATCTCTGAGGTGTCCAATAAGGGTGGAAAGTATGGTTGAAAGAGGTCCACATTAAATATTGGGTTGAAGCCAAGGAAGGGGGGAATGTTGAGCTCAAAATGAGTGTCACCAAATCCTTGGTTATGGTGTAAGTTCCATAAAAGAGTGGAAGAATCTTCTGAAGGGGTCCTGTAAGGTGTTCTTTCTACAAGTGCAACCAAACTTTATCTCCCATCTAAAAATTTTGTGGCACCCGATGTTGATCATGGCACTATTTGTACTTGGCATTGGACTTCTGCAAAATATCCTAAACCTATTGGTGGATGTCTTGGATGGATTCAATGAACTGCGTGAATTTTTTAGCTTTGGTTTGAGCATGGGATCATTCTTTCTATGAGGACACAAGGGGTAGTGAAACATCCATGGAACCCAATGGTTGAAATACCAACCCCACCTGAAATGGGATGTGGTTGGTTGAGATATGTATGGATATTTTGTAACTGTATTGGACATAGTGAATAAACTCATCCCATGTGCATAGATTCTTGGAATTGTACATGCGTAATATATGAACTATCATCTTGTTGACGACCTCAATTTGGCCATCCGTTTGTGGGTGGAAGGTCGTGGATTTGGTGAGCTTGGTGTCTAGTCATGACCAAAGGCTCGATGATAATGTGCTAAGGAACCGACTATCCTGATCAGAGATTATGGTTTCTGTTATCCCAAAATGTACCCATACTTGATGAAATAATATCTTGGCAATGGCCTCTATTGTGATGCTCTTCTTGCAGGCAACCAAAATTTCCATCTTGGAAAATTGATCAAAAACAACAAAAATACAATGATTTCCCTTCTTGGTTGAAGGAAGGCATGGTATGTAGTCCATAGAGATGGATTCCCAGGGCCTATAGGGAGTAGGAAAAGGGGTGTACATGACTTGTTTCTTAATGGTCGGTTTGGCAATGGCGCAGGCCGTGCAGGGCCTGATATAATTGATGACATCCTGTCGGAATTTCAACCAATAGAAATGTTGTTACAACACTACCACTGTCTTTTCTACACTGAAGTGTCTTGCCACCCAACTGTAGTGAGCTTCCCAAATGAGATTCTCTCACTCTCTTTATGGAACAAAGATATTGGAACACCCTGTTTCCCCCAGTCTGTAGATATAACTATATGGACCAAGGAACTATGGAAAACTTAAAATTGTGAATGCTTGACTTGATGGACCTTGTGTAGAAGGTTGATGAATGTAAATATTGATTATTGTAATAGAGAATTTTATGTCTTGCTTGACTGTTGATAAGGGGGTGTGCTAAGAGAGGCCACGATTTCAAATGAAAAGGTGGTGGAGGGGACCCAGAATGGTTGTGTTAACCTCCACTGAACCAGTACCATGATGGAGCTAATATTGCTTAGATCAGAACAATCCTCTCCCAGGAATGAATTCCCACCAGGATGGTAGGTGGGAAGGGCCTCCTCAAGAGTTAATGAGGGATGGGGAAAAATTCCCATCAGAGATCTTCCGGACCTGACCACAGATCGGGGGATTCAAGCCACACGTAACCTTGTCGAGGGAGGCAAGAAGGAAAGCATGTAGACAAAGGGGCAATGGACAAAGAGTGCAAGGACGAGAGAAGAACTCTCGGGTTTGAGAAAGGATGGGAAAGAAAAAAAAATGAGTTATGATCACAAGGGATAGAGATAGAGCTAGGAGAAGGAGAGTAACCTTCGTCCTCATCTATTCCTATACCAAGAGAAGGAGAGTAACCTTCGTCCCCAACTTCCAGTGAGCTGGAAGTAAGAGATTGAATCTCAGAGCATCATGGTCTAAGCTCAGGGGTGGCTAGTGATAAATCCATTGGGAGTGACTGAGCCTATGGTTGGGTGGAAACGAGCACCCATCTCAGCATTCACATCATGCCCTGTATTTTTGATAAGTGTTTTATGCCTTGTATTTTGAATTGAAAATTATGGCTACATGCTCATGTTTAAACGCCCATAAATGGTTTCTGTATGCTATGGTTTCCTGGTAATTTAGATTGGAATTAATGAGTGCATGTGTACACTTATATGCCACAGTTGGTCTCTGTATAAAATGAGTAAGTCCAGATCATGAGCCCATCCCACTAAGAATCGAACCATCTTCCTGAAATCTTCTGGTGTTCTGGTTTGATCCCTCGAAGGCACCTTCCCCAGGGAATTGCTTCATGTCTCAGAGATGGGGTAAGCTCCCTGGTATGGCTACCGCTACAGTATACCCATGATATTTCCCTACCCCAGAGTCATAACTCATAGCTCAGAGAGTTAGTATGGCACTTCATTCAGGTTAGTAGCCTAGGGATTTTGAGAAGCACCCAAGCCCTTATCCAAAAACCTGACTAAGATTTGGGATAATTTCCTAGGAACCATCTGAAGGTTCATGTGATCCGGGTATAGAAACCCTGTGCAAGAAGGAGTTAGCCCTAGAAGGTTTAAGAGCCATGGGAGTTTGAATCTTCAATAAACTGAATTTCGTTACCCAAATTAAGAGAAGGATAGCGAGTCCACTTATCGAAAGGGATCATCTTTTCATTTTGGTAAATGAATGGACGAGATCCTTTCAGAAGTATCTCAGGTTAGTCAGGACCAATGGATCTAGAGGAGGATCATGGATGTTAATGCCTCGACTCCTTCATTCTTCTCAAGTAGCAATGGAATTGGGACCATAGATCCCAAGATCCATCAAGAGCTACCTTGACCATCGATTTTAACCCTGATTAGGCGGGAGAGTGAACTCATCATAGTCCTGAAAGCCCCAATTTAATCAGGGTCATCCATCAGGTAGGGACGCATGGAATTTGGGCAGCATTTCACTGACTCGCAACTTGGAGTGGACAAGGATAGGACCGGAAAAACTCACGATTCGTGAAATCACGACGTAATTGGGGTCATTGATCCAGAAGTGATCTGGACTATCAATCATCCAGAAGGAGATTTTGACATTTCGGGAGTCGGGGCTTCGAGAGGAGAACCTTCACAAAGTGTCGAGTCGAGAAATCTCAACTCAGCAGATGGAGGAACATGGGCCATTGACCAGGGGACAACGAGGACCATCGATCTAGCATGGATGAGTTTTAGCATTTCAGCTTTTGGGAGACCAAAGGGCAGGACCTCTTGGTTTCATAAGTTGTGAAATCCCGACATACGAAACCTCAACGTGCTCAATGGATTGGCCCTAGGTAACAAGATAGGATCATGTGGTAGAAGAAGGAGGCAGGCGCTAGCAGTTGGCTAAGGGTCTAACTCGAGGATCGGTATTTTGGGACCCGAGAGTTCGAAGGAATGAGAAGTCGAGGGACATGAAGTCCCGACTCTCAAAACCACAAAATGATATACATCATCGATTGAGAAGGGTGAAAGACCGTCGGATCTGTCCCTAGAGAGGAATCAGGATTTGGGGTTTCGGAGGTTGGGGTGTTGGGCTTGCATTACACCACTAACCTTGAAATCGTGAAACACGAAATAACCTATGGTTGTAGGCTGTGGTCACAACATCGTGGTCGTGTGAAGGAAGGTCACACCATGATCATAGGTGAGAGGGCTAGCGTGTTCTAGGCTCCTTAACTGGTTTCGGGACTTGGAGGAGATGGAGAGGTTGGGACACCTTGCATTGGAAGTCCCGATGTCGGGAAATGCGATGTGTCATTTAAACTAAGACTATGGTCGCGTGTACTGGTCACATGGAGGAGGATAAGGGAAGAGCTAGCTTGTGCTAGGCCTCCGTAAGAATCCATGGATTCTATCCCTTGAGAAAAGGCAGAAATTTTATTATGTCATTGTGGGTGGGTGACAAATTGTTATCAGATAATGGTTACAACACTCAGCCTGTTTGGGCTCATGGATGAGCACATTAAAAGGTGACATATTACCTTACTCCATTGCTAAAAAGGCTGGTTAATCCCTTATTATAGAAAGAATGACAACTTATTGTTGTGTGTGTATGCATTTAAGAAATATGAATTATGTGTTGGTTATAAATGAATGTAATGTTAGCTAACAATAAATGTTTGTCTACATGCAAGCGGGCGATCAACCACAGAGAACTACAAATGTATAGAATGGTGACATGGAACGAAGTGGGGGATGGCTCCCATAATAGAGACGTAGATTCTGACGAAAGGAGGGTGGTAGAGACCCCTCCAGATCTAGCTGAGACTGTGAGGAGTCTCATGGCCGAACAACAAAGCTACAAGGCCGACAATGAGATGTTGATAAAAGAGCAAGAGAAGCAAACAAAAATTAATGCAGTCTTGTTGTATATTTTATCTGACATACAAAGGCAACTGTAGCATGAAACTAACACTAGTCATGTGGACCGACGACAGACAAAGAGGAGTCGAAGTCCACCCGAGATAAGGAAATGTGATCTTTTAAGTGGCCACGTTGGGAAGAGAACCTCAATAAGGGTCCACCCTAGAGATAGGGGACAAGCTTCAAATGATTCCTATGGAAATTAAACTGGCGACTCAGAAGGATCTTCTAGTAGAAGGACTAGTCCACATTCTCGAAGAAAATGGAAGAAACGAAAGCATTTCAAAAATTATAATCTCAAATAATTCAAGAAGGACAAACCACCCTCTTTCGACAGTGAGATAAAGAGGGGAGAGGAAGCGGAGGCCTAGCTTCTTGGACTAAAGAAGTATTTCAGAGTCCATGACTTCTCAGAAAATTTGAAGGCTTGAGTAGCCAGTTTCAACCTGAATGGAAAGGATTCCATTTGGTGGGAAGACCTTAAGAATGTGAAATGGATTCATGAAGAATACCTATCTTGGGAACAGTTTGAAAAATACTTTAGGAATAAGTATCTATCGGAAAAATATTTCGACGAAAAGACTAAAGAATTCTATGAACTCAAGCTGGGGAAACTCACTATAGAGGAATATGTCAGCAAATTCCTCGATTTGCTAAGGTACGTGCCCTACATAAAAGTAGAAAAGGCCAAGATGCAACTATTTATTAGTGGGCTACCTAAGGACTATCAGAACAAGATTGATTTTGACGAGCCAAGGACCCTAGAGGAAACCATTCGAAAGGAAAGGTATTGTTATGAACAGTTTAGGAGAAATACAAGACCCCATGAGGACTGGAAGAAAAATAATAGTTTGGGATTCTAGAAGAAAAGGTTTAACTCCTCAAGATTTAAGAACTATGGAAAAGATTCAATGGGGATCCTTCCTTCCAAAAGTGTATATCAGAAAAATGTCCCCTCTCAAAGTGGAAATAAACCTTTTCAGATAGTCCCAACAAAGACAGATAACCTAAAGAAGGAACCCTTAAAATGTTGGGGTTGTGGAGAAAATCATAGATTGAGGGACTGCCCACACATACAACAAAACAGTAAGGGGATCTACAATATCCAAGAAGTTACCACCGTCAATGATGTGGCTAGGATCATGCCACGAATCTATGTAGACCTGGAAAATAATCAAGCCGACCACCAAGCGTTAGTAGTGGAGCTAGAAGGTATGATCGCCAACCACCCAATTTCTATTTTAGTTGACCCAGGTTCTAATTTGAGTTATGTAGCCCCTCATACTGTCGATAAGTGTGAACTACAACCAATTAGACATGTTAAACCATGGTTGGTACAACTAGCCACTGGGACCAAAAGAAAGGTGGAAGAGGCTATACCAGCCTGCCAATTTGTCATGGGTGGATTGCCCACCCAAGCGACCCTTAACATACTTCCCTTGGTATTTTATGACTTGTTGATTAGTATGGACTGGTTGGATGCTCATAAAACTAAAATGGATTGTTATCATAAAACTTTAGAATGTGTAAATGAAGAAGGGAGAAAGATGACCCTCCAAGAGATACAGAATCCTATCTTAGTAAGACAAATATCGGCCCTTCAAATGAAGAAGTATTGCAGAAAAGGGTGTTCCTTATACGCAATATAGGTGTTGGAATCCTTTGAAGATGACAAACCAAACCTATAGGACCACCTCATATTAAGAGAATACAAGGATGTATTTCCAGAAGAAGTACCAGGTCTACCTCTGAGAAGGGATATTGACTTCTCAAAAGAACTTACACTGGGAGCAACACCATCATATAGAATGCCATACAGAATGAGCATTCCAGAGCTTGTTGAGCTCAAGCTACAACTAAATGAGATGATGGAAAAAGGTTACATCCAACCTAGTGTATTTCCGTGGGGAGTGCCCGTCCTATTTGTGAAAAAGAAAGATGGCACACTCCGACTATGCATAGATTGCAGACAACTCAATAAGGAAACCATAAATAACAAGCACCCCTTACCAAGAATCGATGACATGTTCGACCAATTGGGAGGTGCATCCATCTTCTCAAAGATCGACCTAAGATCTGTCTACCATCAAGTCTAGATTAAGGATGAAGATATCCACAAAACAACATTCAGGACGAGGTATGGTCACTACGAATTTGTGGTGGTTCCATTTGGGTTAACCAATGCCCCGACCACTTTTATGTGCTTGATGAATAAAGTACTCAATAAATTTATAGAAAAATTTGTATTGGTTTTCATTGATGATATCCTAATCTACTCCAAGAATAGGGAGGAGCATGAAGAACATCTTAGACTCGTACTTCAAGTACTGAGGGAAAACCAACTCTACACTAAGTTTAGTAGGTGTGATTTCTTTCAGAAGAAAGTACACTAATTAGGCCATGTCATATCTAAGGAAGGGGTGGCAGTAGACCCTGACAAGATTAGATCCATTATGGAATGGCTTACCCTGAAAGATGTATCTAATATTAGGTCCTTTATGGGCTTAGCAGGGTACTATAGAATATTCATAGAAGGTTTTTCTAGGATCGGTTGTCCAATTATTGCCCTTCAAAAAAAGGGGGTTAAATTCATTTGGACATCAAAATGTGAAGAAAGATTTTAGGAACTAAAGTACCTTCTGAAACATGAACTCGTGCTAAAGATTGCGGACATGGATGATGATTTCCTTGTGTGTACAGATGCCTGCAAGGAAGGACTCAGAGGGCTCCTTATGCAAGGAGGATGTGTAATATGCTATATGTCCCAAAAATTAAATGAACATGAGATCAATTATGTGACCCATGACCTAGAGTTGGCTGCCATAGTACATGCTTTAAAAATGTGGAGACACTATCTCCTGGGTAGAATATTTGTTCTTATGACAGATCATTGTGGATTGAGACACCTATTTGATCAACTAAAACTCAATTCCAGGCAAGCGAGGTGGATCGCTCTCCTAAGTGAATTCAACTTCAAAATCAAACATATAAAAGGAAAGGAAAATAGGGTGGTCGATGACCTTAGCAGAAGTACAAAAATGATTCATCTAGCAGTAGTAAGAACCTACAAAATGGATGTCAGGGAGAGAATCAGAAATGCACAAGAGACATATGCATTATTTAAAACCGTGACTTCATACCTAAGGCAAGAACCTGTAGGACCAGAGTATGAAGGCTACCAAATTCTCGAGGAAGGGTTGTTGACTTACAGGAAAATATTGTATATTCTGAACTGTGATGACTTGAAGAGGTTCATAATGGATGAACTGCATAAGAGACCATATATTGGTCACCCGGAATATCAGAAGATGATCACAACCACTAGGAAACAATTCTACTGGCTGGGGTTAAAGAAAGACATATCTAACTATCTAGATAAGTGCCTAGAATGCCAGCAAGTTAAGGCAGAGCATCGACATCCAACAGGATTATTACAGCCCCTACCGATTCCAGAATGGAAATGGGAAACCATTTCCATGGATTTCATTACCGGATTAACAAAGTTGACCAAGCAAAATGATTCCATCATGGTCGTGGTGGACAAACTAAGTCTTCCCATTTCATCCCTGTTAAGTCAACTTGCAAGGAAATAGATATTGCCAACATCTTCATAAAGGATATATTCATACTGCATGGCATGCCCAAGGAGATTGTATCTGACAAAGATACCAAATTCACTTCAAACTTTCGGAAATCCCTAATGGCTGGTTTCGAGACTAAATTGTTATTCAGAACAACCTATCACCCTCAAACTAATGGGAAAATAGAAAGAGTAAACCAAATAGTAGAGGAAATGCTAAGGATGCACATAATGCATCAGCGTAAGAAGTGGGAAGACTACCTACCATTGGTAGAGTTTGCCTACAATAACGATTATCAGGAATCCTTAAAGATGGTCCCCTTTGAAGCCCTCTATGGTAGACAGTGCAAGATCCCAATCAACTGGAGTAATCCAGTGGACAAAATTACATTCAGACTCGACATGTTGAAACAAATGGAACAACAAGTGGTGCAGATAAAGCAAAATTTGAAATTTTCTCAGGATTGACAAAAAAGTTACGTCGAAAGAAAGAGAACTCCCCGAGAGTTCAAGGCTGGAGATCATGTCTATCTCAGAGTTATCCCCAGGAAGAGTTCTCTGAGAATGGGAGCAAGTAACAAGTTGGCACATCGGTATTATGGACCCTTTAAAGTCCTAGACAGAGTGGGACCTATATCCTATAGGCCATCACTTCCTCCCATTGTAAAGGCACATAATTTTTTCCATGTTTCATTATTGAAGAAATATTTACATGATACTAATCATATAATTGACTGGTCTATGATCCAGGTGGAACTGGAGGGAGAATTCTTGCCAGAACCCCAATGCATACTAGACAAGAAGTAAACCTCACCCAGGAACCAAACCATTGCACAGGTCAAGGTGAAATGGAAACACTTTGGCCCAAATGAGGCTATGTGGGAAATGGAAGATGCCATGAGGCAAGAATTTCTGATTTTGTTTAATTATATACATACATATCATGTTGATAGATAGAACATAGAGGATGATGATTTTTTTAAGGGGGAGGGAATTGTAACACCCTATTTTCCCCAGTCTGTAAATATAACTATATGGACCGAAGAACTATGGAAAACTTAAAAGTGTGAATGCTTGACTTGATGGACCTTGTGTAGAAGGTTGATGAATGTAAATATTGATTATTGTAATAGAAAATGTTATGTGTTGCATGACTGCTGAGAAGGTGATGTGCTAAGAGAGGCCATGATTGAAAATGAAAAGGTGGTGGAGGGGGTGGTGCTAAGAGAGGCCACGATTGTGTTAACCTCCACCGAACGAGTACCATGCTAGAGTTAATATTGCTTAGATTAGAACAATCCTCTGCCCATGAATGAATTCCCACTAGGCTGGTAGGTGGGAAGGGCCTCCTCAAGAGTTAATGAGGGATGGGTTAGACTACCCATCAGAGGGCTTTCGAACCTGACCACGGACGTGGGGATTTGATCCACATGTAACCTTGTTGAGGGAGGCAAGAAGGAAATCACGTGGACAAAGGGGCAGCGGACGAAGAGTGCAGGGATGGGAGTAGAGCTCTCGGGTTGGAGAAAGGATGGGAAAGAAAAAATAATGAGTTATGATCACAGGGGATAGAGATAGAGCCAAGAGAAGGAGAGTAACCTTCATCCTCATCTATTCCTGTATTGGGAGAAGGAGAGTAACCTTTGTCCCCAACTTCTAGTGAGATGGAAGTAAAAGATTGAATCTCAGGGCATCTTGTTCTAAGCTCGGGGGTGGCCAGTGATAAATCCATTAGGAGTGAATGAGCCTATGGTTGGGTGGAAATGAGTACCCCTCTCAGTAGTCGCATCATGCCCTATAGTTTTGATAAGTGTTTTATGCCTTGTATTTTGAATTTAATATTATGGATACATGCTCATGTTTAAATGCGCATAAATGGTTTCTATGTGCTATGGTTTCCTGGTAATTTACATTGGAATTAATGAATGGATGTGTACACTTATAGGCCACAGTTGGTATCTGTATAAAATTAGCAAGTCCAGAACATGAGCCCGTCCCACTGAGAATCGTCCTATCTGCCTGAAATCTTCTGGTGTTCTGGTTTGATCCCTCAAAGGCACCTTCCCCAGGGAATTTCTTCATGTCTCAGAGACGGGGTAAGCTCCCTGGTATGGCTACCGCTATGATATACCCATGATATTTCCCTTCCCCAGAGTCATAGCTCATATCTTAGAGAGTTATTATGGCACTTCATTTAAGTCAATAGCCTAGGGACTTTGAGAAGCACCCAAGCCCTTATCCAAAAACTTGACTAAGATTTAGGATAATTGACTAGGAACCATTTGAAGGTTCATGTGATCCGGGTTTAGAAACCCTTTGCAAGAAGGAGTTAGCCCTTGAAGGTTTCAGAGCCGTGGGAGTTTGAAGCTCCCAGAAATTGAATTTCGTTACCCAAATTAAGAGAAGGATAGTGAGTCCACTTACCAAAAGGGAGCATCCTTTCGTTTTGGTAAACGAACAAACAAGATCCTTTCGAAAGTATCCCAAGTCAATCAGGACCAATGGATCTAGAGGAGGAGCGCAGATGTTAATGCCTCAACCCCTTTAGTCTTCACAAGTAGAAATGGAATCGGGACTGTAGATCCAAGGATCCATCGGGAGCTACCTTGACCGTCGATTATAACACTGAGTAGGCGGGAGAGTGGACTCGTCACAGTCCTGAAAGCCCTGATTTAATTAGGGTTGTCCATCAAGCAGGGATGCGTGGCATTTAGGTAACATTTCGTTGACTCGCAACTTTGAGTAGACAAGGATATGACCGCACAAAGTCATGATTCACAAAATCGCAATGTAATCGGGGTCATTGATCTAGAAGTGATCTAGATCATTGATCATCCAGAAGGATATTTCTACATTTTGAGAGTTGGGGGTTCGAGAGCAGATTTTGACTCACCTTCACAAAGTGCCAAGTTGTGAAATATTGACTCACTAGATGGAGGAACGTGGGTTTTTGACCAGGGGACATCGAGGGCCGTCGATCTAGCGTGGATGAGTTTCGACATTTCGACGCCCGGGAGATTGAAGGGCAGAACCTCTTGGTTTCATAAGTCGCAAAATCCCAGCATATGAAACCTTGACGCACTCAGTGGATTGGCCCTAGGTCACAGGACAAGGTCATGTGGTAGAAGAAGGAGTCAGGCGCTAGCAGTTGGCTAAGGGTCTAACTCAAGGATGGGTATTTCAGGACCTGAGAATTCGAAGGAATGATAAGTCGAGGGACGTGAAGTCCCAACTCGTGAAACTGTGAAACGATCTACACCATCAATTGAGAAGGGTGCAAGATCCTCGGATCTGGCTTTGGAGAGGAATCAAGATTCTAGGTTTAGAAGGTTGGGGTGTTGGGCTTGCATTACACCACTAACCCCAAAATCGAGAAATGTGAAATAACCTATGGTTGTAGGCTGTGGTCACAGTGTTGTAGTCGTGTGGGGGAAGGTCACACCATGATCATAGGTGAGAGGTCTAGCGTGTGCTAGGCCCCTTAACTGGTTTTGGGACTTGGAGGAGATGGAGAGGTTGGGACGCCTTGCATCAGAAGTCCCAATGTCATGAAATGCGACACACCGTTTAAAGTAAGCCTATTATTGTGAGTAGTGGTCACATGGAGGAGGATAAGGGAAGAGCTATCCTACACTAGGCCCCAGTAGGAATTCAGGGATTCTATCCCTTGAGAAAAGGTGGAAATTTTACTATGTCGTCGTGGGTGGGTAATTGATATGGCCGAGATGGCACAACAACCTGTCCTGTAGATGAAAATCAGTGACAACTATGTTTGTGCCCAACATATGGTAGGTAGTGGTGAAGTCAATATATCTCTCATAGAGTTGGGTTCATCCAGAGGTATCATGTCTGCAGGAATGTAGCATCATGGTTAGTGTGAGAAATAGAGATTGGTTGAGGCCGTTAGTGATGTGGTTCGTGATCCTTGTATTATACTTGATGTTGAGATGGAACTGTTGCAATTATGTGGAACACTTATGAT
>JASDQU010818699.1:5559-35502 GCA_032191745.1 Picea mariana | reverse complement strand
CCCATTCTGGGGCTCCCCCAGGGAAATTCCATCATAATCGACTAACTCGTAGGTGCCTTTATGTAGAACACGTTTCACAATGTAGGGGCCATGCCACAGAGGTTCTAACTTACCTGTCCCTAATTTGTCATGAGCCTGGTCATAGACGAGGACTAAGTCTCCTTCTGCAAAAGTCCGAGGATGGACGGATTTGTTGTATTGATTTTTTATCTGTTTCTGATGTGCCTCGTTAACGAGAGCAGCATCACGACGTGTTTCATCCTATTTGGATAGATATAATAAACGTTCTTCTTCAGCAGAGGTATGGGGTAGGAGTTCTACTTTAAGTTTCAGAGATGGAATCTCACACTCGATTGGTAAGACGGCTTCGATGCCATACACCAACTGGAAAGGAGTAAATCCAGTTACGGTTTTCATGGAAGTACGGTAAGCCCAGAGAGCAGAGAAAAGTTGTAGATTCCAGGATGTCTTATTTTCCCCTACCATGCATTGAATCATGGTTTTGAGGACTTTGTTGATGGCCTCAACTTGTCCATTGGCCTGAGGATAGTATGGGGATGAGTTTTCATGGCGAAAACCCAACTTGGCATGCAATTCACTCATCATCTGGTTCTTAAAGTGTGCACCGTGATCGGTGACAATGGCACGTGGTACACCAAAACGAGTTATGATGTGGCTAAAAATAAAAAGAGCTACGGTACGACCATCATTCAGAAAGGTAGGCATAGCCTCAGCCCATTTTGTAAAGTAGTCGACGACGACGATTATATAACCGTGCCCCCTGGCTAAGGTAGGCTTACATTGCATGAAATCGATACCCCACTTGGCAAAGGGGTCGATGGTGATAATGGGGTGCAGTGTAGTAGGGTGGGTGCGTGCCTTGTTGTTAAAAACGTGGTAGGGTGGGCATTTTTTGACTACCTCAATACAATCTTTGAAAATCGAGGGCCAAAAATAGTCGGCATGTAGAATTTTTTGGGCTGTGGCCATCCCCAAAAGGTGACCGCCATAGGCTCCAAGGTGGCATTCGTTCAGAACACGTTCAGCCTCCGCATGAATCAAACATCATTGAAGGATGGTATCAATACCACGACAATACAAGGTGTCATCGACGATGAGATAACGACGAGAATGGTGGAGAATATGTCGACGCTATTCACGGGAAGTGTTAGGCTGAAAATGTTGGGTTTGGAGGTAAAGGAGGATGTCTCCATACCAAGGATCGAATGTGCTGATGAGGAAAAGAGTTTCGTCAGGGAGAGAATCTCTAGGTTCGATGTCTTCATCAGCATGGGGGAGATCGCAAATAAGCTTTGCAAAAACCAGGGACTTTTTGGCTTTGGAATTCATAAATTCAAGATCAAATTCCTGAAGGATGACGATCCATTTAGAGTATTTTCCCCCGAGCACTTGACATGTCAAGACATGGTACATGGGGTTTGAGTCCGCAATCACAGTGGTGGTGCGTAGTAATATGTAATGGCGAAATCTCTGGACAACGATGATGGCTGCCAGAGCCATTTTCTCTACATGTGAGTATCAGAGTTCAGGTTTAGATAGACTCTTTCTCAGGTAATAGATCACATGTTCCTCATCATTGGGGTCCTCTTGAACTAACACCATTTCAATAGTGGAAGTGGAGGCAACTAAGAAAAGGATGTAGTCCTTTGTATACTCCAGAGGATGCAACAAAGGTGCATGGGTCAGGGCGTGCTTGAGAGCTTCAAATGACCGTTGAGCGATGTCATCCCAGATGAACGGGGTGTTTTTCTGCAGCAACTGCATGAATCCTTTAGTTATCTCAACGTAGTTACAAATGAAACGGCGAAGGAAGTTTGATTTTCCTTGCAAAATTTGGAGTTGGGTCAAATTAGCAGGTGAAGGTAAGGCTAGAATCGCCTTAATCTTTAAGGGATCCACCCGAATCCCGTCTTTAGAGACAACAAAACCGAGGAGTTGACCGGATTCGACAGCAAAAATACACTTATGTGGTTTCAAGCAGATACGGTAGAACCGACATCAAAGAAAAATAGCCCGTAAGTGATCAACGTGATCTGATGGATTGGATGAATGGGCAGGTAAGTCGTCGAGGTAAGGTTCTGCGATACGCTTGATATCATGGAAAGCATATGACATGGCCTGCTGGAAAGTAGCGCCAACATTTTTGAGACTGAAAGGTAGCTTTCGATAGGTGAAAGCTCCCCATGGGAAGATAAAGGTTGTCTTATGTTGATCAGCAGGTAAAATTTCAATCTGGTGATACCTGGAGAAGCCATCCATGAAAGAGAAGATTATGCTCCCAGCGCAATTATCAATGCTTTGGTCGATAAAGGGCATAGGGTAGTTGTCCTTTGGACAAGCTTTATTGAGATCCCGTTAGTCAACACAGACACGGATAGTCCCCTATTTTTTGGCAACTGGAACAAGGTTAGAGACCCATTCTGTCAAAGGGATAGGATAGATAAAGCCAGATTTTAAAAGTTTCTCAACTTCTGCCTTGATAACTGCGATTTTCTTGGGATGAACCGGGTAGAGTTTCTGTCGAACAGGTTTCACACCTGGGTAAGTTTTGATTTCATGCACGATGATCGAAGGGTCGATCCCTGGCATTTCCTCATAGCTCCAAGCGAAGACATCGCATAATTCTTTAAACAGAGCGGTGTAAGAGATCACTTCTTTAGGTGTGAAATTAGCACCGAGGTTAATGTTTTCCACAACACCCTCTTTGATCGAAATATCGATAACGATCGTAGTAGAGATATTACCCATATTCCCCTCAGAAAGAGTATCTTGTATGAGGATGGGAGATTGCGGAGAATCGGTAACATCAGGAGGGAAGACAGAGTGTATGTCTTGGTGAATTTCTTCCAAAGGTGGAAGAAAAGAGGATCGATGATGGTTATAATCCCAAGGTATGTCGTCAATACTAATCATTTCCATTATAGATTCATCAGAAGGGAAAATTTGGGAAACGTAATCGATCGTAGACGATAGGGAATCCAACCATGATGGCATCGAGTAGGCATCAGGTGCCAGTAAATGTGGGTTGTCCGGAGAGGGAGAGGCAGATTGAATAGCCATGTATGTGGCCTCAGCTAGGCTAAGTGGCATGGTGTCACTGAGCACATCGAATTCCAAAGGACTAGGTACAATCCAAGGGTCAGATGATTCCAAAGATTGATAAGCCGTAGTCGAAATCATATTGACGGTGGCAATATGATGTGTGGTGGGTGGAAGTGGTGTAGGGAAGGTACCCATAAGGCTAGAATATTTCAATAAGCCAACACCAATGCTTTCATACGTAACTGGGTGGTCTCCCAAAAAAGTAATGTTGTTGGTGACAGGGGCACGAGCATCGGGTGTACAGAAATCTAGTGGATTGATAGTGACAATTTTGCGTTGATGGGGGTATTGTACACATCAAAACACCGACGAGGCGATGGTAGTCATAGCATAGAACCAACTTCTTCCAAGTAGTAGGTTGTAATCGAGGGGGGCATCGACCACCTCGACATCAACAGTAACATTTTTTCCGCCCAACTAAACGGCTAAGGATTGTAACAGTCTGTGAGGATGAAAACCTTGCCCATCAAAAGCGTGTAACATTGTAGGGGATTTTTTAAGGGCAGGTGATTTTAAGCTTTTCCAACAAGCTAAATACATGACACAAGTAGAGGCTCCCTCATCCAAGATAGTTCGGTGGATTTGTTGATTGTGAACAACAACATCAATCTGAAAAGATAGTTGGTGAGAGAGTTGAGGTTGATGATCATCCAGATTAAATGTGAGGTTATTAGATGACTCAGGATCGAAAGCGCTGATGGAAGCTAAGAGTGTTCTACGTTGGCTGGGACAGTGTTGTAGAACATCTAATGCAGACATAGCACATGGTGCTTGAGCCAAATATTCAACAATGTTGTAGTTTTAGGCAGCCTGTGAACTAGGATTAAAGGTAGACTTCTAGATAGTGCTCTTAGGAGGGCATAAAATGGAGTCAAACGGAGGTTTCTCAATCTGAAGTGGCCCGGACGGAGGGCTAACAGCTAGAGGATTAATGGTAGATGGTAATGGGTCCGGTAAGGAACTGTTAGCGGGCTTCGGCTTATCAGGTTTAATCGGTGTGTCATATGTCGTAGTGCGAGTGGTCAGATTAATCCTGTTAAACATGTAAATGTGGGCACTTGTCGAGGCCTCATCATGGGATTGGTTGGAACTACCCCCTGGAGTGGGGGTTTGAGCAACCAAAGATTGCTGCTATGGAAAAGGCTGGGTAAGCACAGCGGGTTGTGAATTTCCCTTAAAAAGTTTGGCCACTTCATCGCAATGTGGACAGTCTCGAGTGTAGTGATCATCACCACAAATGAGAATGGGAATTTCAGTTTCCGTTGTGGTTGTTTTCCGACAGCTGGGGTTTGCGGTTGATTTTTTGGTTGTTCATTGTTGTTGTTTTTCTTTGGTTTATTTCTTGCTTTCTTCTTACCCCTAGGTTGTTGTGAAGGGGTTGATTGGACTGCATTCACCTCAGAGACCTGAGTTTGAGGGGAGGTAGAAGAGGGTGGAGTCGAACTGGGAGTAGACATCGAAGGGGATCGCTAGGTTGTTCCAGTCGACTAGAAAGTAGATTGGGTTTTGACAGATCCAATGACTCCATCCGCATGCGAGGTAAATGATGGTTTGGATGGATCATTAGTGGCGCGAGTAGTATTTGGTATCAACTCGTACCGAGTACTCGATTGTGAATAAACCAATTCTAAGTACTGAGCCCGAGCAATAGCTTCTTCCTCAGTGACTACACCACCCATGGAAACATCATGAGCAATCTGGGGTAACAGTGATTTGGTGAACCATTCCGCTAATAATTGGTCAGGAATGACCGCTTTGATTAACCTTCATTGTCGTCTCCATTCATGAATATGATCAGAGATATGTACGGAGGTTGTCTGACAAAGGGAGGTCAATAGTTGAGTACCCGTCTCGTATCGAATGGGTAGTTGGAAGTGTGTCAGGAAGGACATGGCAAGGGAGTTGAAATCGTGAAAAGAAGCACGTGGTAGTTCAATATACCACTTTGCTACAAAACCCGTAAGCTTTCGTTGGAAAAGATGCAAACGTATAGAATCATCCATGAGGGAGTTGGATGAACACCACAAATGGAAAGTCATCATGTGGTTGTTTGGGTCTTCTCCAGACTTTCCGTCGAATTTTGGAATATCAAAAGGAAGTTTAGCTGGGATAGCTGGCCAAACCGAAGAATGAAAAATAGGATCATTCGTTAACCGAGACAAGTTTGGGAGGTCTAGAGTTGCTAGGAAGGGTAGTTGTCGGTTAACCTGTGGGTAATACTGGTGTGGCATAGGAACACCAGTAGAACCATACACTGGGTTAGACGGATAATTGTAACCAGTGGGTCCTCTTGTATAAGGTTGGTGCTGACCAGGGTACATAGGATTTGAGGGGGTTTGAGAAACATGTGCGAGCGGGGGATAACCGGATGGGTTTTAAGGATTATAAGCCAGATTTGGCGTTTGTCCATAAGGAGGGTATTGATGAGTCCCTTGAGGGGGAAGAGGTTGTTGTGGATCTTGAAAATTGTGTCCCCCTGAGAACTCTGGGTTTCCTGGAAAAGGGATATTCCACGGATTGGGTGTGGTAGACACATTTTGTCCATACGGTTGAAGGTAGCCTCTGGATTGAGGCTACCCCCCAGCATGAGGGTGCCCTCCAAATGGAAGTTTTCCTCTGGTGGGAGGATGCCCCCCAGCTTGAGGTAGAGTTCTCGGAATTTGAGAACCAGACGTAAATGACTGATTGGTGCCGCTTAAAGGATTTAAGCCACCAAGACCGGTCCCTCCGGGTTGTTGGATAGGTATGGAACTTCCCGACATAACTTGGGTAGTAGTGGTAGTAGAAGAATTCAGTGCTATGTACCCAAAAGGGAGTGATGATGAAGTTCTAGGTGTTAGTGGTGTGCCAATCGTAGCTTGGCTAACCACCGCATTACCGGTGGGAATAGTTGGAACGTGAGGGACCATTGTAGAATGGGCCATCTAGAGAGAAAAAGTGGACCTTGGGCCAACAGACGATGTGTTCAGACCAATGGACGGTGTGGCTGAAAAAATGGTAGTACCGGTAAAATGGTTTAAGGGTACGGTGTAGGTGATAGGCGCGTCGATACCTATTCTTGTTCCATAAAGATCTCGCACCATGTGCGGTGGACTTCGAACAATGTCTGCGGTCCAAAAGGGGTCATCAACTAAAGGGTTTGAATGAGGCACAATCAGAATGTCAGAAGGATTGACAACGATAAATTCACCGACTAAATTCAGATTGAGAACACGTCGCTCATATCCCTCCGGAATGCGGAAAGCCTCCGGAGACTCTGAAACAATTCGAAAATTCTCTAAAGGGGTGGGAACTTCTTCTTGGGAGGTTATAGTGTCGTGAACCTCACTCTGTTGAGGAGATTCCTCAATAGAATGAGGGGGTAAAGGGGTATTCTCTTCCATATTTTCTGGAGGAAGTCCCTGTAGCCTTTGCGAATGGCGTGGAGGGTCGATGTTGGTGAAAAAGAGTCGGTGAAAAAGATCTATGGCCAACTACCGAAAAGAAACAGCATACGCTAATAGAATCTAGGAATCACAACCAAGCAAACAGAACCTTCTCTCAATGACTGTACTAGTTGGTGATGAAATCCAACGTCGCATGATCAAGTTAAGAAGGGGTGGGGATATGGTGGAACAGTTACAATGGCGACCTGCTTAATAGACTTTCACCTTGGTGCAAGCTTCCACGCAGTAATTGTGGATTTACCCTCCAAGGAGCCCGAGTGAGTTTGACCAATGTATTCTCCAGGTACAGTGAGACTTCCCTTCACTGTCACCTTGTGTAAGAGCCTAAAGATTATGGCCACTAAGATTACCAATTCGCAGTCAGCCCCTGGGTGGGTATAGTCGACAGTCCAGTCCGAACGTACGGGCAGGGTATCTAGCCCGAAATCAACTTAAAAGGTTTCCACTCAACATTGTGGGTATACCTTTAAGTGATCCCCATAATACGATCTGACCACTACAATCAGTCAAACCACAGAGGGATAATCTCCGTAGCTTTCTCGAGTGCGACCTCATGCATAACCCCTATGTGAGAGGGGGATCCCAGGCAAACTTATACGACAATTGGATTTGACTCTCCCTAGCTTAGGATGCTAATGTTTGTTTTGGAAACATTGGGGAGTTATGCTCACAGCCTAATCCAAAGTACTAGTCCTAGTCTACTATCAGTGGAGGATCCTAGAAAAGAAAATGTTCTAGATAGTTTTTTAATTAGCGTTCATTTTATAGTTGTTCTTTACTCAAAAGGGGTGCATGAAGTGAAACGGATGGAATGATGACTCAGTCCCAAAAAATGCATCAAATATGATAATAAATCGTTTATTTTCAATGAAGATCTATTTAAGGGAGAGAGAGAGAGTTATTTTCACTAACAAACACTAAGAAGGAATGCCCTCAAACAAATTTTCTTCAATCAAATCCGATGTGGTGCTAAAACTTTTTGGAAATGGCTTCTAATATGAAAAATCAATCATGAAGATGTTTCTTTATTGTTTGTATGTGAATAATGATTAATTCAAAACAACACTTCTCCTGCCAATTATCCTTTTGGATCAAGGAAGCTCAGACAAACACAAGCAGGTTTCATACAAACAATACACCCTCTTGTTGTGATAAAAAACAAGAAGAAAAAGAAAAGAAAAACAAATAAAATCAAGAACTTCACACAAAAAGAGATGTCGAAGAACAATGACCTTAACAAAAACCAAAAGAAGAGATTCGTAGACTTCTGATGTCCTTCACTAGAGTTTCTTTCTCAGACGAAAAGGAGAGAAAAAACAATGCATGGATTTCAAACTCCCAACAGCAGAAAAACTCAAAAATAATGAGGAAGGCTACAAAATATAAACAACAAGGTATTTGTTCCTCAGAAGGAAGGATGTCAAAGTTGAATGGGAAGAATCATTAACTCACAGAGAAGCTCAGCAAGTGAGAACAGAGACTAGACCCTAGAAAGAGCAATTCTGGAAAGATTTTTGGCCAAAAGAGGGCTGGCGCTCTGGTGTAAAGGGCACCAAGAATTATAGCACTCTGTGTAACATACCCAAGGAGCGTTGGCACTCTGCTAACACAGCCACAGGGGCACCAGGCTTGAAAATCTCCTAAAAATGTAAAAAAATCCAAAAATTGCAGTCTATTTTGGCAATCAAGCTGAGTGTGACGGGGTGAGGAGTCAATCAGCACATGAAATCAATCAAAAGGGGTGAACCAGGTCTGAAAAACAATCAAGGGGTAAGAAAAGGTCTATGAGGAGAAATCAAAACCATAAATTTTTGATTCGAGACTCCCTGGTGGAGTCGCCAATTTCTGTTGAAGGAAAATCTCCCTGCGGACAGGTAGATCTCCTCTTGAGAGCTAGACTCTTAACTCTTAAGACAGAAGATGCTTAACATGGACATTGGCTTCCTTTCAGATCTATAAAAACTAGTGCATGATGAGGAAGGAGAAAATAAGTACCTTTTACCGGCATTTGTCCCTACACGCTCCAAGTTGAGCTCCGATCTTTCACTCCTCGATGAACCCTGTAGACAAACAATAGTACGACCACTTCCTACTCTACTGATATTAGCTTGAAAATAGATCTATCTATCAACGACAAGTTCATGTAAGATCAAACACAAACTAGAAAGAAACAGGCCAAGCATGCCATATTGATGAGAACGATGACAGAAGTAACTTACAATCGTAGATGTGAATGTGACAGCTTCATCAAGTCCCCTTTGTCTAACCCTTGCTCAAAAGATCCACGACCTAGATGACAACAACTTCACTGATTACTCTCCTCCAGTTTACCGTGTGTTTCCTATGAGATCATAGGTTTCATGCTTGCAATTCTTCCCCCTTTCCACCATCATAGAGCCTGCTTATATAGGTTCAGAGAGGCCTAACCTCTTGAGGTATCTTTAGGGTAAGTTGAGGAATTCCCTCCTTAAATCAGGGATCTTCTCCTAAGATCATGGTTGAACCAGGAATTCAAATGCAAATGCCTTCCAAACTTGAAAGATCATCCCCTTATTCTCCTCAACAGATCAACTGCTGCCCAGATTAGACAGCGCTCCCTCAAAAGGGGCATCAGGGTGCTATAGCGCTCCCTAGTAGGCTCAAGGGGGGCACCGGCTCTCTAAAACTCTATAGCGCTCCTTCAGAGGGGCAGTTTGGTGCTATAACACTCCCTAACACCTTATAGGGGAGTGACAGCACTCCTAAGGGTGAGATAGGGGAGCGCTCTCTCCCAAAATCTTAAATTTAATGCTCCTTTCAGGTGGGAAGAGGTTCTTATCTCCAGTTAGCCATCCCTCTTCCTCCAAACCAGGTGTTTGAGGTATTCTAAGTGTCTCCTTAGTGTCATCATCATGGCAGCATGATTTTCTTAACATTTGCGACACTTGTGAGCAAAATGCGACACTTGCGACACTTGTAATGATGACACTTGCGACACTATCGAAGTGAGTAATTTTGATGTGTAACACTTGGTACATTGTTAGAGACACATGTTGGTAATCTTGTTGGAGACATTTGTGTAGTATTGTTGGAACATGTTTTATGTATGATGTTGCATATATGACTTGGTATAATTTTAGAAGAAAATCTTGATTGTGGTACACCTTGTTGATGTTTGTGAGTAGCCTTGGTTGATGCACATCATGGTGATATTGTGCATATGGTTGAGAGTTGTCTTGGTGATGGATCTTGGTGAGTATATCTTATTTGGTTGATGATATTGATGAGAGAGGTTGTTTTGATAGGGTGTTTAGATAGGTTGTTGTGACAAGTTATTTGTACAGGTTTGGTGCATGGTTGATGCACTTGTTGATGGTACAAGTTGTTGGTACAGGTTTTTGGTACATATTGTTGGTATAGGTTACTGGTACAGGTTTTTATAGGTTGTTTGGTGCAAGTTGATTGGTACAGGTTGTTACAGGTTGTTGGTATAGGTTGACAG
Source organism: Picea mariana (assembly GCA_032191745.1). NCBI lineage: Eukaryota > Viridiplantae > Streptophyta > Pinopsida > Pinales > Pinaceae > Picea > Picea mariana. Next base: position 25,452 of record JASDQU010818699.1, on the reverse strand, counting down.
TGGCAATGATTGATTCAGTGATATTGACAGGTTCTCTACAATTGGCATTTATATTTCAGGGAAGATGGATGGGGCAAGGAAAGAGGGTTATAGACACCTTCTGTTTGGTGCTAGAGAATTAGGGAGTTGGGGCTTCCTTCAGGTTGGATCCCAAGAACTAGGTGGTTTTTTCCACCTTCTGGTTTTAACCGGAGAACCCAGGGGGTTGTAGCCTCCTTCTGGTTGGAGCCAGAGAATTTAGTGAGTTGTAGCTTCCTTTAGGTTGGGGCTTGAGAAACTAGGGGGTTGGAGCCTCCTTCCAGTTGGAGCTGGAGAACTGGAAGTTGGTGCTTCCTTGAATGTAATTTTTTGACATATAAGAAAAGCATTATGTGGTTTTATCCCGCATTGGGTTTCCATGTAAATATTGGTGTATTGTGTATTATGTCGATTTTAATGTTTATGATACATTAATATATTGATGATGAACTGATGAAGATGGTTGAATAAGTTAAAAGAATATAAATTGTGGTTAAAAGTGGTATACATTTCTCATTATTGATTCACCCCCCCTCTCAGTAATCCAACAATTTGTACATTCAAAAAATAATAGCTGGAAAAACTTAGGATAGCTTCATATATTAATAAGATAAACAGGTACAAAGCTTCAGCAAGTTTTTGAAACCAACAGTTTCAACAAAGTTTTAAAACTAGAAATTTGATCCTTCCTTTAGGCTGCCAAATGAGGTTTATTTATATAATAAAATATGTAACCATAAGCGAAGAAAGACTCTTTGAAATAATTACAATGTTTATGATACATTAATATATTGATGATGAATTGATGAAGATGGTTGAATAAGTTAAATGAATATAAATTGTGGTTAAAAGTGGTATACATTTATCATTATTGATTCACCCCCCCTCTTAGTAATCCAACAATTTGCACATTCAAAAAATAATAGCTAGAAGAACTTAGGATAGCTTCATATATTAATAAGATAAACAGGTACAAAGCTTCAACAAGTTTTTGAAACCAAAAGTTTCAACAAAGTTTTAAAACTAGAAATCTGATCTTTCCTTTAGGTTGCCAAATGAGGTTTATTTATATAATAAAATATGTAACCATAAGCCAAGAAAGAATATTTGAAATAATTACATAACCACTAGATCTTAAAAATATAGAATTGTCCAATATTTGGCGAGAATCCCATGATTTCATGAAGAAATTTGAATTGCAAATTTTCTTGCTGTAAAATATGTTGCAGAGTGGTTGAGTTGACCATGTGTTGACCGTAATGTTTTTGGCTCATTCTCATGCAATAAATGGGTCACGATCAATATCATGAAACCAAATAACACACTCCAAGTTCCCACTTCACCCAGATCAACCTGCATATATCTCGATGAACAAGAAATTACAAGATCTTCTATGTTCTAGTAAAAACTGATAAAACATGAATTGTTAACTATCTTAAAATGATGATTTTAAGAAATTAAAAATAAAGTAAATGTTTGTCTATTTATGCCTTGAAAATTATTTATTAAGCTGAAGTGAGTGGAGAATGTGGTGAAATGGCAAAACATAGAGGACAAACTTACATAGGTTAAAGGATTTTGGCTAACAAATTAGAGTGTTGACACTTAGATTCAATAATTTATCGTTTCAACTCATGAATCATAGAAATTTTACACTTTATGGAATTACGATTTGTGACTTAGTGTCAAATATTTGAAAATGACACAATCATTTACCAATTTACAAATATGGTAATTTTGAGAACACTTTAGTACACTTAACTGCTAAAATCACCATTGCACTTAATGAGTACATGAGCATTGTGTGCTTGGTTTTATTTCCAAATTAAATATGAGTGTAAAACTAAACAAAAAAACACCATAAATAATACAATAATACACAAGTGCATAGTGCTCCTTAGACCCCCTTATTCAAATTTCAGGATAGATCTAGAAACATTGACCACAAAATATTTTTTTTATTATAAGACACATCAACCATATTTTACAAAGTTTTGTTTTTCCTTTGAGTTGTCTATTACATCCCTTGTAACTATTGACATCGGTGTACCTTTTAATAGTCAAACAATACAACATTGTGTAACACACTAAAATTCTATTTCCCAACTTATATTGCCAAAAGTTTTCCTCCTCTTAAAAATATATTACCAGCCTCCTTTTACAAAAATAAATCTATGTCTCTTTCAACTTGATAACTAGGCTCAAAGTGAAAATGTTTTAAGCCTCTTAAATTCTTTCACTTTCATCCTTCAATTAGATATTACAATCTCTTCAAATGATATGACCCAACCACATAGGACCTCATTTCAGCAAGTAATACTATAAAGAAAAACCACTAATTTAAAAAACATACACCTTCATAGTAATGAAGGTCGGGTGCGTACAAAATATGACATTGGCATGGGATTTTTGGGATGAACGTTCGTGGAACATTGATTATTGTTTCCTTACCTCCAATTATAGTTACCATATTCACCTCCTTTCTTGGGTTGTTGGGTTTTTCATGCATGAGGTGTTGGTGTATGGTGTTCCCTACAGTCTCCATGGCTCCAAATAATTTTATTCTTTCAATTAAGGGGTTTACTCATCCAAGACTACTTGATTTTCCTTGGAGAATTGAACCGTGGCGGATGCATATGTTGAAAAATAGGATCTGAAGGATGTGATATAATGGAAACACTCTGCAATGTGGGTTGTTTAAATCCATGATTTTTGAGTTGATATATCACCATCATCACTTTCTAGCAGGATATTCCTAACTGGTTTGTTGTTTAGGATATCGATCAGGGAGAATTTCGTCGCTCACAGTCCATGGGGAATTTGTTGGTGAGACTGCAGAATTGTAATCCACAAGACATTCATTGGTGAGACTGTGGAATTTTTTATTTGCATGGGATGGTAATTGAAGCCTCAATGCACTCTCTCACTTGCACTTTCAAGGCCTATCGACCTTTATGTTAGCACTCAGTAATTTCCTTGGGCTATATCAAGGAATCCCGAGGTAACCTCAAACCAATATTTAGGATTGGAATCTATCCCTTCCAATCCAGAGAGGGATCTCTCATGCAACTCAGTCACCTAGTGTCACTTCAGTAACTGGTTGTTTACTTGAGAACATTGGCTAGATCATTGGTAAGAATAGGATTAAAAGAAAGCGTTTGGGTCAGACAAGGAAAGAATCCATTGGGCATGGATTCTGAAAAATTTATATCATCTACGTCAGTGACTTGGTGATTGTATTCCCAAGGGACAGAGGCAAGGTAAATACCATTATGCAGAAGTTTAAATTTAATCAAGATATGAAATCAAAAAGATAAGATAACAAATTAATCAGGCGAAGAGAACTTATCCATGAGTGAATTCTTCACACGATTAAAGAAGAATACAGTGAAAGACAGTATATTGTTATGACCTGGGCATCTATGGATGAATTCAGATCATGGAATCAAATGAATAAGTAGTTAACAATGAATGTATGGAGAATTAAACAGAAAATGAATTCTAGACATCATCAATTAAGTACTAGAAGAAATGCAGGACTGAGTTTAAATGGACTAAAAATGATTACACAAGAGAAGAACAATCTGCATAATGGCATTGCATGAATCTTTATGTTGAAGAGGCATGTACTTTTGTACATTAACATAAGAAGAACTGAAAATTATAGCTAATTTCCCAACCGGGCCTTTCTTCTTCAATTTGACCCCCTTTTAATTACAAAATCATGCCTTAAATAGCCAACATAATAACTAAATCTTCATATTTTTCTGGAAAAAAGAATCAATTCAAAAACTAAACTAAAATTGGTTCAATAGGTGTCGAATTTGATGTAGAAAAATCTCCTTCTCTTTTGTCAACCAATCTGCATTTGATTGCCACTTGTCTTAGATGAATTTGAGTTGTCTTTTAATGAGGATCAAGATTCCATCTGCTTCATGAAATTTGGAATTCTCCCTTATATCCTCGCATGTTATAGCCACCAAATCTGGGATAAAATATGCCACTTAATAACTAAATCTTTCTTTGAAAAATGGACCAGACTGCTAAAAACTAGGTCTGCAATCACAAGCTTGTATCTCCCAGATATTGACAGTTGTGTAAAACATGGAGGAGGTTTTTCCATGTTCTGAACAAAAACCTCTCTTAGTTTTATGAAATTCATCTCCATCTGTCTGGGATCTACGTTCAAAAAAGATGTGTAAAACAGGTAGCAAACGAAATCCCAAAAATAGGCCCCAAAGAAGTCATTGATTCTCCCATTCTGTAATAGCTATGAGAAATATGGGAGAGTTTATTGTTATTTGGCCCGTTTTGAGAAAAATGTCTTTTTGTTTCTCAAAATTCATCTTGGTTTTCCTAGAATATTCCTCGGAAGACGGGTGGTCGAAATGTACAAAATGGTTTTTTAATTGGGGAAAGTGGTTTTTAGAGGGGGGAAAGTGATTTCTAGAGGGGGGTAGGGTGGTAAGAGGTTTTAGGGGGGGAGTCAGAAATTATAGGAGAGTGACATATGGCAGGGTGGAAACCACTTTCCGGACCCCCTTTTGGTTAAATGATGTAGAAGGGGAGGTACAAAATATGAAGTACAAGAGTTTTTATGTTTTAAATTTTTTTTGTTTTATGTGTTTTGTTTTATTTGTTGTTTTATTTTTATTTAATTTTTATTTAATTTTTATTTTATTGTTTTGTTTTTTGTTTTTAATTGTTAAGTTTATTAATATTTATTATATGGGTTTTAATTTTTAAAACATTTTTATAATGTTTTTATTTTAGGTTTCTTAATATTTATTATATAGTTTTTATTATTATTTATGAATGCTACCTTATTACATACTATTAACTATATACAATTTAATACTATTTAAATTATTTAATTAACATTACATTATTTAATTAATAGCTTTAAACTCTATACTAACTATGGAACATTATCATTATTTACAATATCCTAAGTACTAACCTAATCACAGTAACCTAATTACTAATTATTTAAATTATTAATTTAATTAGTTATTAAACTAATCACAGTGCAAACTAGAGAGAATGAGTCTGCCCTAGGGAATGACAGTCTGGAGCATTTCCTATGGAAATTATTGTCCTGCACCAACCTCCAAAATGGAAAATTCTTAGAAATTGCTCACAACTGTAAACTTCGAAAGAATGACTACCCAGTGAGGCAGACCATTCTACTTGACCACCATCAGAGTGAATTCCAAGAAGAATGATTTTCCTAGACCATTCACCCACACTAGACACAAGGGGAATCATTTTCTATGGTACATCATCAATCTATTGTACCATTTTCATTACAAAAGTTATTGTTCAATCTGGACCATTTTTCGAACTGGAAAATTATTGTCCATCAAAAATATCGAACCATTTTCCAGACTGGAAAGGAACTACCCAACCTAGACCATTTTCCGAACTGGAAAATGACTATCCATAAATCAATAACATATCATTTCTCCCTCCGAACCTGGGAGTAACAACTTCCTTTTGAAATAAGGAAGTTGTCTCCACGAGCCCCACCTTGTCCCTTATGTATGCAAACTTTTCATCTTAGATAGAGGATTTACCAAAATGTCTGGTATCTACTCATCTGTGGAGATATACTGAAGAACCCCTTCTCCCCTCTGGACTTTATCACAGAGAAAACAATGTTTGATCTCAATGTGCTTCGACCTGTCATGGAACATCGGGTTCTCTAAAAGCTTCACACAACTCTGATCATCACAATATATCACAGTTGAATCCAACACCTGATCAGACAGTTTAGAAACCATATTATAGGGCGACATTACTTACGTACAAGAATCACAAGCTCCAATATACTATACTTTTGCAGTTTTGAGTGCAATAGACTTATGTTTCCTACTATCCCATGACATCGTGGAAAAGCTCAAACTGGAACATATCCAATTAGCACTTCTTCTGTCATCTACACTCCTTTCCAAATCTGAATCGACAAACCCATGCAATTCTATATCATAACTTAAACGTCCCACAAAAAAAATATCTGGTTGATTATTCTCCAAATGGATTAACGAGCCAATCGATTGTCAATACAGAGACGAGTCTACTGGATTAGAGTCTATCAACTTCTTCAGATCTGTCATCGTGGGAGTTTTCCATGGATTTTCAATCCATCATACAGGACTTCTTGAAGAACCATTTCAATATACTTCCTCTATCATAGGAAGTTTTTACCATGCTTTTGTTTTACATGAGAGGCTCTACACCAAGTTTTCTTGAATCCATACAAGGTCTTCTTCCATCTGCATACAAGGGTCTCTTTCTAGTATACCTCAAAACCTTGAGGTTTCTCTACATATGCTTCTTCTTCAACTACTTTGTTGAGAAGAATAGTCTTTACATTCATTTGATATAAACTCCAACCCATGGATACCGCATGAGATATAATGGCTCAGGTAGAGGTATATCTGGTTACTAGAACAATTTGTCATCGTAGTCTTCTCCCTCCTACTGGGAGAACCCTCTAGCCCTAAGTATTTCCTTGTATCTATCAATGCTTAAGTATTTTTCACAATTTCTCACATACATTTTTCTTCATCACAGCTTCCTTCCATTCCTTCTACTTGATTGCTTCTAGTGGGTTGAAACTGGTTCAATTGGTTGTTCTGAATTTTCTTTCTTTCTTGGAATCTTCATGTTCTTCCTCATGTTTCTCTTTAATGTTAGATTCCATGGAATATTCTATAGATTACATGCCCTTCTTTCCTGAAGGCTCCAACCTTCTACCATAGGAACATAAATATATATGGACAACCAAGTATATTCAAGGATTCTTTTCGAAGAAGACTTCTTCTAGAGTCAAACTAAACACGTGTTGCTTATCATGGTTGTTACTTCCAATGAATAACATGGATAGATACTTCATATTCTCTATGGATTATTCTTTAATGGATCATGTCATTGGGGATTATCTCCCTCCTAATCCCAACTTCATGCCTAAATGAGAAATATGCATGCTCTTCTTTTGAAATTTTGCAATCATCTTCCTCCATCTGAGAGATTCTATGCTTCCATATACTGCATCTCTCTTTTCTTTATACAAAGTGTCACAAGACTGTTCTAGTTTCCTTTTGATTTCTGACTTCCTTCGAGTCTAACTCCTCTGAGTCTCTTTAATTTTGTTTCTATCTGTTATGATTGTTGCCCATCTGGAAGTTGTGTCATCCTTATAAACTTCTTCTATGACAGCTTCCGCAAGGATTGTTCATCAAACATATTTCACAAGGGTACCTTCCTGGAACAATAAAAAACAAGAAATATCTATCTAGAGGAGATGTTAGTTCAACTTGCAAAAAATTACAATAAGCATCTATATCAATAGTATGAATATGCATCCGAGTATTCATTGCACCTAGCAATAATAGAATCTTTCAAAGACTAATTTCACAATTTGTAATGTAGCAACTATCACCCTTGATATACACAAATTTGAAGCTTAGCAATTTAATCAAACCTGGAACCTGAAGCCTCAACTTCTATGGAGGGTGTTCTTGTTCTTTTGAATGCACTGAATCCAATATTACAACTTGGACAATATCTCTAGTACTTTCCCTGCAAACACACTCATTTTTTTCTAGTTGATATAACTTAGATAGCATATACAAGTCCATATGATGCAAGAGCATCACGCCATCTAATCAACACGTGTGGTGCGCATTCAAGGGAAGAGAGGAATTGCCCTCTCATTTTTTTCCTCGAGAATCCAAGGCGTGATCCAGGCATTAATTGAAGACAAGCTGGAAGAGCCAAATCATTCTTTCGCACAAGCTGGAGATAAGGTTTCCATTAATAGGATGATGGAAGAATGGATCTGCATCTAATTTGGAGCAGAATTGCCATCATTGTAATTTGGCCTTTCGATAAGCATTAGGGATGGTGATTTGACACCATTATTTAGCTTGTGAGGGAATCTCATTGAGCCTCTCTTGTATAAATTGATGTATTGTTGGTAAGTAGAGGTTAGACAAGTCGGGCTCTAAGGAGAGATATAGAGAGTCAAGACTCAGTTGTAACTTGGACTCCACCATTGTAAATTGGCATTCCACAATTAATAGAAAATGACATTTTTTCCTATTTTACATTTATGTTCAATGGATGTTGTGTTATGAATGTCATTTGCATGCTTGTGAATTGTAGATTGATGTTAGAAATCATCTACAGGGATAGAGATACAATTTTATATCCACGAGTGTGTTAAGCTAAGTTTGGTTCTCTAGACTAAGTGCAAGGAGTGCGTGACAGAGAGAGGAAACTTTGTAAGCTGACGCAAGGGGTGTGTGTCTAAACTCAGTGGATTCATAAGAGAAGCTGCCAGGAGGGCACACAAGATTAATTTACGGACTGAGGGGGGAATTTCAAGGTGATTCAGTCCCTTGAAAATAAATATTGTGTGGATAGAAGCACAACCCAGAGTTAATGAACACTCTGGAATACTCTACTAGGAGGGCATCGAGCTTGTGTGAGAATACCTAGGAACTACATGGTTGAAGGTATGGGAGAATCCCATAATTGCTAAACATTCTGGTGAAGGAAGGCTTTGCAAGAAGTGCAATGACAAAGGAAAGGAGATGCCTTAAACCTTTTCATAAGGCCGAGGGAGGAGAAGTCGAAGAACTGAGCCAAGTGTGAGGAGTGTGACTAAGGTGCTAGGAGTTCAACTTATAAGCTCAGGAGGAAGAGCAAGAAACTACTAGGAGAGCACGAGGATCTTGCAGAGGAACTTGGAACCTTGGAGGGTTTCAAGCCAAGAAAGTCACAGAAGGAAGTCTATGAAAAACCCTACAAGGAGTTCAAAAGGAGCTTCGAGAATAGTTTAAGTCTCGAAAGGTGAAATTGAACTAAGTGTGCAAAGGATTAGAGGACTTTCCTAAGTCTCGAAGACAGAGAAATTATCCACTGTCAAGGAGGAGACAGGTGGTAGAAGATCAAGAGGTTCGAGAGAAGGAAATTCAGAAGGTTTGCAGGAGAAAACAAGGATCTTCGTGAAGTCACGAAGAGCTATCTCAATCCAGGTCGTTGAATCTGGAATGATGTGTGGTAGAGTATCATCACATCATTGATTCATGATTAGAAGGAAGCATATTCGAGAGGAAATAGGACTCACGAAATCTGAACTCATGATTCGATGACTGTCGTTGATCACAAGAAGAGCGTGGACCATAGATCTATTCCCAAAGCATTCGTTGATTCAGAAATCGGGAAGGAGGAATAAGTCGCTCACGAAAGTCTTGAAGTGTGGGGTCGCGAAAGGATTTGGACCACAATTAGAGTCTGAGGTCACATCAATGGAAGATCCTATCATCAAAATCTAAGGTCATCGACGCAAGAGTTGAAAGCACTAAGGATAGGGTCGCAAGGTGCCACAACGCAGGTATCGAGGAAGTAGAAAGGGCCTGTGTCAATCCAAATCGGTTACATCGGGAGCCCGACGAGTCATATGCTCATGACTTGAATGATCCTAGACCGAGATTTCATGCCAGCCCTGAAGGAGAGAAAGGAGAGGGGGGAGGTTGGCGTCACATGGTATCAGAGCTCGATTTCACTTGTAGACAATAAGTGAAGAAGGAGACGAACGAGTAGATGAAGAATTGATTTCTGTAAGTCAGAGAGACAGAGTGCGCTGCTTTGTTGGAGCTATTGCAAGGTGTGCAACAGATGGTAAGAATCTAGGTAGGCTATAGACATGGAAATATGCCAATCGATGGTCATAATCATGGGCGAGGAGAAGTCCACTCACAGAAGAGAAGAGTGGAGATGGACAAGGAGCTCAGTGAAATTTGAGCGTAGATGGAGGAGCTAGCATTCAAGATGCAGCAGGAGTCAAAGGTACTCTAAAGGTATGAATGGCCTTTGAAGAGGACAACCAAATGGCCTATTTAGAATTTGTTGTCCAAGAGGCAACAACAGATGTTAAAGAGGTGGTTGAGGCATGCTGAAACCCTCAATCATAAGGGAAAGAGATCTAGAAAGAGTCTCATAGATTATCAGGTGGGAAACGAGAAGGAATTAGTGGATCTCGTATACTGCCAAGTGGGAAGAAGAGACATCCCATATTGTCAGGTCATAAAGGGAGAATATATGAGCTCAATGGAGTGTTCATTGACAGATGAAGAGGAGGTAGGAGAGAGACCTCACTCAGATGGATATTCACACAGAACTGTGAGCTACTTGAATGAAGAGGATGAGAAGTTACAAACTTCTGTCATAGAGAAGGAGGATCATAAGATTGTTTTGATCATTGGAGGAGTCAAGATATTCCTACCAAGTGGTCGAGGAGAGGCTAAAAAGGATGCTGCAGAGGTGACAAAAGGACATCCAGCAGAGACTGTCATGGAGGAAATGGAACAGATATTGATGTTTGTCCCAACAGAAGGAGAATGCCCAATTGAGTTATTCACTCAATGGGAATTGGATTTGAAGGCACTGGAGGCTTGGTTGGGAAATATAGAACTAGAAGGTGATTTCCTAGGAATAGCCATGCCAGAGGAGATACACCACCACAAGTCACAGCTGGAGGAAGCTGGAATGGGAACAATCGAAGGACTGGCAGGAGAAAATCGATCAGGAGAAGTGGTAGTTGAGAAGAAGTTCAGTGATGAAGAGCCTGCAGGGGTGAATACTACATCAGAGTGGAAATATAAGGCCACAAGGGAAGAATATGTCTTGGGAAGTCAATGTGATTTTCCCATCGACAGGGAGCGAGTGCAGTGAGATAATCTGCAATTGAGGAACTAGCCGATCGAGTAGTTGGACAAGGTGATCGAGGAGATAAGAAATCTAATGTCAAGGTTGGAAACATAATCTGTTAGCACAAGAAAGCTGGATGAAAGGAAACCTGCATGAGTAGCAGGTATGATGCAGGAACAACAGTGGTGAAGCAGAGGAGCGGAGAGATAGCTCCAAGAGAAAGTTTGGGATCCAGGTGGATTTTAGCCACATTGGAAAGCTCATGAGTAGGATCTCATGATTTTTTCTGTTGTGGAGTATGATGCAGGAGCATCACTCCATATCAGTATGTGCCGGCTAATAAACACACGTGGTGCGCATTCAAGGGAAGAGAGGCATCACTCTCTCATTTTTTTCCTCGATAATCCAAGGTGTGATCCAGACATTAATTGAAGACAAGCTGGAAGAGCCAAATCGTGCTTTCGCACAAGCTGGAGATAAGGTCACCATTAATAGGCTGACAACAAAATGGATCTATGTCTAATTTGGAACATACTTTCCATCATTGTAATTTGGCCTTTCGATAAGCATTAGGGATGGTGATTTGACACCATTAGTTAGCTTGTGAGGGAAGATCATTGAGCCCCTCTTGTATAAATTGATGTATTTTTGGTAATTAGAGGTTAGACAAGTCAGGTTGTAAGGAGATATATAGAGAGTCGAAACTCAGTTGTAGCTCAAAAACCACCATTGTAAATTGGCATTCCACCATTAACAGAAAATGTCATTTTTTCCTGTTTTACATTTTTGTTCAATGGATGTTGTGTTATGAATTTCATTTGCATGCTTGTGAATTGTAGATGGATGTTAGAAATCATCTGCAGGGATAGAGATATCATTTTCTATCTGCGAGTGTGTTAAGTTATGTTTGGTTCTCTAGGCTAAGTGAAAGGAGTGCGCGATAGAGAGAAGAAACTCTGTAAGCCGACTCAAGGGGTGCGTGTATGAACTCAGTGGATTCAAAAGAGAAGATGTCAGGGGGGAACACCAGATTAATTTACAGACTCAAGGAGAAATTTCAAGGTGGTTAAGTCCCTTGAAAATAAATACTATGTGGAGAGAAGCACAGACCATAGTTACTGAACACTCTGGAATACTCTGCTAGGAGGGCATCGAGCTTGCATGAGCATACCCAGGAACTACACAGTTGAAGGTATGGGAGAATCACAGAATTTATGAACATTTTGGTGAAGGAAGGCTTTGCAAGAAGTGAAACGACAAAGGAAAGGAGATGCCTTAAACCTTTCCATAAGGCCGACGGAGGAGCCATCAAAGAACTGATCTAAGCACAAGGAGTGCACCTAAGGTGCTGAGTGTTCAACTTATAAGCTCAAGAGGAAGGGAGAGAAACCACCAGGAGAGCACGAGGAACTTAGAACCTTGGAGGTTTTCAAGCTGAGCAAAGTCATAGAAGGAAGTTTGTGCAGAACGTTGCAAGGAGTGCAAAAGGAGCTTTGAGAATAGTTTAAGTCTCTAAAGGTTAAATTGTGATATGTGTGCAAAGGATTGGAGGACTTGCCAAAGTCCCGAAGACGGATAAAGTATCCACAGTCAAGGAGGAGAAAGGTGGCATAAGATCGAGAGCTTCGGGAGAAGGAACTTTGGAAGGTTTGCAGGAGCAAACAAGGATCTTCATGAAGTCATGAAGAGTGATCTCAATCCAGGCCATTGAATCTAGAAGGATGCGTGGCAGAGGATCAACACATCGTTGATTCACGATCGGAAGAAGTAGAGTTGAGAGGAGACAATACTCTTGAAGTCTGAACTCACGATTCAATCACAATCGTTGATCGTGAGAAGAGTGTGGACCATAGATCTGGTACCAAAGAATTCATCGATTCAGAAATCGGGAAAGAGGAATAAGTCACTCGTGAAATTCCTGAAGTGCGTGTTCATGAAAGGAGTTGGCACACGGTTAGAATCTAAGGTCACATCAATGGAAGATCCTAGCATCAAAATCTAAGGTCATCGATGCAAGAGCTAAAAGTGCTAAGGAGAGGGTCCATAGGTGTCACATCGCGGGTACTGAGGAAGTAGAAAGGGCTTGTGTCAGTTCAAATCGGTTCCATCGAGAGCCCAACGAGTCATCCGACTCGACGACTTGAAAGATCCATGACTGGGAGGTTGTGCCAGCCCCGAAGGAGATAAAGAAGAGGGGGGAGGTTGGCATCACATGGTATCAGAACTTGATTTCTCCTGTAGACAAAATATGAAGAAGGAGATGAAGGAGCGGATGAAAAATTGATTTATGTAAGTAAGGGAGACAAAGTGCGATGCTCTGTTGGATTTGGTGCAAGGCATGCAACAAATGGTAAGAAACCAAGTAGGATGTAGACAAGGAAATATGGACATCGAAGTTCATAAGCATGGGTGAGGAGAATTCCACTCACAGAAGAACAGAGCGGAGATGGACAAGGAGCTCAGTGAAATTTGAGTGCATATGGAGGAGTTGGCATTCAAGATGTAGCAGGAGTCAAAGGTACACTGGAGGTACGAAGGGACTTTGAAGAGGATAGCCAGATGGCCTATTCATAATTTGTTGGCCAGGAGGTAGCAATAGATGTTAAAGAGGTGGTTGAGGCATGCTGAAACCCTCAGTCATAAGGGAAAGATATCTGGCAAGAATCTCGTAGATTTTCAAGTGGGAAACGAGAAGGGATCAATGGATATCGTATATTGCCAAGTGGGCAGAAGAGACATCCCATATTTCTAGGTGGGAAAGGGAGAAGAGATGATCTTAGTGGAGAGTTCATTGACAGATGAAGAGGAGATAGGAGAGAGACCTCACTCAAATGGAGATTCACGCAGAACTGTGAGCCGCGTGAATGAAGATGATGAGAAGTTACAAACTTCTGTCACAGAGAAGGAGGATCAAAAGACTATTCTGATCATTGGAGGAGTCGAGATATTCCTACCAAGTGATTGAGGAGAGGCTAACACAAATTTTGCAGAGGCGACAGAAGGACAGCCAGCAGAGACTGCCATGGAGGAAACAGAACAGATACTGATGTCTATCCCAATAGAAGGAGAACACCCAGTTGAGTTATTCACTCAATGGGAATTGGAGTTGAATGCACTGGAGGATTGGTTGGGAAATCCATAACTAGAAGGTGGTTGCTGAGGAATAGCCATTCCCAAGGATATACACCACCACGAATCACAGCTGGACAAATCTGGAATGGGAACAACCGAAAGACTGGCAAGAGAAAATCTATCAAGAGAAGTGGTAGCTGAGAAGTAGTTCAGTGATGAGGATCTTGTAGGGGTGAATATTGCATCATAGTGGCAAGCTAAGGCCACAAGGGATGAAGATGTTTTGGGAAGTCAGTGTGATTTTCCCATTGACAGGGAGCGAGTGCAGCGAGCTAGTCTATAATAGAGGAACCAACCGATCGAGCAGCTGGACAAGGTGATCAAGGAGATAAGAAATTTGATGTCGAGGTGAGAAACAGAATCATCTAGCACAAGAAATATGGAAGAAAGGAAACCTGCACGAGCAGTGGGGATCATGTAGGAGAAGCAGTGGCAAAGAAGAGGAGCTGAGAGACAGCTCCAAGAAAAAGTTTGGGATCCAGGTGAATTTTAGACACGTTGGAAATCTCATGACCAGGAGCTCATGATTTTTTTCGTTGTGGAGTATGATGCAGGAGCATCACTCCATATCATCATGCACCAGCTAATCAACACACGTGGTGCACATTCAAGGGAAGAGAGGCACCACCCTCTCATTTTTTTCCTCGAGAATCCAAGGCGTGATCCAGGCATTAATTTAATACAAGCTGGAAGAGACAAATCATGCTTTTGTGTAAGTTGGAGATAAGGTTGTCATTAATAGGATGACGGAAAAATGGATCTGCATTCTATTTGGAGAAGAATTTCCATCATTGTAATTTGGCCTTTCGATAAGCATTAGGGATGGTGATTTGACACCATTAGTTAGCTTGCGAGGGAAGCTCATTGAGCCCCTCTTGTATAAATTGATGTATTTTTGGTAAGTAGAGGTTAGAAAAGTCAGGTTGTAAGGAGAGATATAGAGAGCCAAGACTCAGTTGTAGCTCAGACTCTACCATTGTAAATTGGCATTCCACCATTAATAGAAAATGACATTTTTTCCCATTTTACATTTTTGTTCAATGGATGTTGTGTTATGAACGTAATTTTCATGCTTGTGAATTGTAGATGGATGTTAGAAATCATTTGTAGGGATAGAGATATAGGTTTCTATCTACGGGTGTGTTAAGTTAAGTTTGGTTCTCTAGGATAAGTGCAAGGAGTGTGCGACAAAGAGAGGAAAATATGTAAGTCGAAGCAAGGGGTGCATGTCTGAACTCATTGGAATCAGAAGAGAAGTTGCTAGGAGGGAAAACCAGATTAATTTACAGACTCAGGAAGAAATTTCAAGGCGGTTAAGTCCTTTGAAAATAAATATTGTGTGGAGAGAAGCACAACCCAGAGTTACTAAAAAATCTGAAATACTCTGTTAGGAGGGCATCAAGCTTGTGTGAGCATACCTAGGAACTACATGGTTGAAGGTATGAGAGAATCTCAAAATTGCTAAACATTTTGGTGAAGGAAGGCTTTGCAAGAAGTGTAATGACAAAGGAAAGGAGATGCCTTAAACCTTTCCATAAGGTCGCGGGAGGAGTCGTCAAAGAACTGAGCCAAGAATAAGGAGTGTGCCTAAGGTTCTGAGAGTTCAACTTCTAATCTCAGGAGGAAGGGCGAGAAACTACCAGGAGAGCACGAGGAGCTCACAGAGGAACTTGGAACCTTGGAGGTTTTCAAGCTGAGAAAAGTCACATAAGGAAGTATGTGCATAACCCTGCAAGGATTGCAAAAGGATCTTCGAGAATAGTTTAAGTCTCAAAAGGTGAAATTGTGCTAAGTGTGCAAAGGATTTGAGGACTTGTCGAAATTCTGAAGATGAAGAAATTATCCACCGTCAAGGAGGATACGGGTGGAAAAAGAACGAGAGGTTCAAGAGAAGGAAATTTAGAAGGTTTGCAGGAATGAAGAAGGATATTCGTGAGGTCGTGAAGATCAATCTCAATCTAGGTTGTTGAATATGGAAGGATGTGTGGCAGAGGATTAGCGCATCGATGATTTGCGATTAGAAGAAGCACATTCGAGAGGAGACATGACTCGCGAATTCTGAAATCACGATTCGATCACATTCATTGATCACAAGAAGAGTGTGGACCATAGATATGGTCCCAAAGCATTCGTCGATTCAGAAATTAGAAAGGAGGAATAAGCCACTCGCGAAAGTCCCAAAGTGTAGGGTCACAAAATGATTTGGCCCACGGTTAGAGTCTGAGGTCACATCAATGGAAGAGCCTAGCATCAAAAGCTAAGGTCATCGGTGCAACAAATGAAAGCACTAAGGAGAGGGTCTACAGGTGCCACATCGTGGGTACCAAGGAAGTAGAAAGGGCCTGTGTCAAGTCAAATCGGTTCCATCGGGAGCCCGATGAGTCATTTGACTCAATGAATTGAATGATCCTAGACCAGGAGGTCATGCCAGCCCCGAAGGAGAGAAAGGAGAGGGGGTAGGTTTGTGTCAGCATACCTTTGAAACCTTGTAAAATCATCTCACTTGTCTTCCAATATGAAACTAGATACCATCTTGAAAAGAAGAGATTATAAAATCAATCAGAAAATTCAATGATTAGAACAAGCTAGAAACTCTAAAATTTCAACTTTGACCACAAAATCAATTTGACTAGAAGTCAACCTTTGACTTTGACTTTGACCAAAGATTCAAACCTAACATTTTTTCTGGCTAAGAGTACCAAGAGGTGCGCTAGGCTAGTGCACACTAGGATGTTAAGGAATTAGGTCATTTGTGTCATCATAAGTGCCCAAACACAAGGGTTAGGGTTTGTTGCAACTACATAATTAGAAAACCTAGCTGCAATTGTAATTGGTGCCATAACGAGCTTAACAAATAATTTCCCAATATATATTCCACTGGTTAGACTATATGAAGATAGTGTAAACCCATAACATGTTATAAAATAAAGAGATGTGCTCATTTTTCCATAAACAATATAGAAATATTGTCACCCAACCATAGACACAAAGGCCACCCCCGAGCACCTTAACCTTGACAGACAGAATAATTTTGTAAGCATACCTATATCCAACCAAGGTAGCACACCTTTCTCCGAGGCTAGTGCACCAAGAAAGAATAACCAAAGACCAAGCAGAAATTATAAACCATAGCCAAGAGAAATTCCAACCAAAAGAAAAAATTCTAGTTGCAGCAGATGCAGTTGCACTCCCTCTCCAAACTTGTGTACCACTAGTCTTATGAAGTTGTGAGAGTAAGAGTGACAAATGAGCTCTAGTGCCCTCTATTTATACTGATATATCTCACTTGACTGGGCTGACTTCTCTTTCTGAAGGCTAATAACTCAATATTAAATATTCTCTTGATTCGACTTGTCTTTTAGGGTTATTATCCAACTTTTTAGGGTTTCTCTTGCTTCTTGGAATATTCTAGTCTTGTCAAAGGTTACATGTAGAGATTAATACCTCCCATAACTACCATAATATCTATTGGACATATTGTCATTGATTTATTTTCATTGATGTCAACAGTCGATGACACACATGAAGCTAATAAGGGAAAGTGCATTGCAGAAATGTGATCAGGATCGAAATCCCCACAGAACAAACGAGGACCATTGGATACACAAGTGCTAGATCAAGGGCATGAATTGATTACAGATTGCAAAGGAATAATTAAACTACACGTTATTTCCAATCCCACAATTAGTCTAGACCATTAGATCTCATCTATTCAAAGATCAACGACTATGGTTAATCCACCAACAATCACACAACTTCAAATTGTGGAGTTTGGGCAATGGGATAAACCACGTGCAAGTTACAGTTCCACAATTCACACCAATCGTCCGATCATAGGTAAATTTTTGGGAGAAAGAAGTGTTGTTGGATTTAAACCAAGGAAAAGAAGCATCACAAATAGATCAAGTCATTGATCTAAGATCACGATCAATGAACAACATTCATTTCAGGTTAAAAGTTGTGAGGAGGTTACACTTCGGGTAAAGAGAGAAGTAAGACATGTTTCACACACATTGATAGATCACATCATCATAGTCCATGTCATAAAGATTACGTCAGCAAGGATAGGTGGCGCAATCAGATGATGACAAGTGTCTAGGTCCATATGGCACTTTAGGTTACATAATTCATGAATCTAAGTGACATGTGGTAGCCACTCAGCCAATGCCAAGTCAACGGTGACATCAGAAAGTCATGTCATTTCGGGAGTATGTACTTTGGGGGAAACCAGATTCTACCACTAGTAAACTGCCTGAAGCGTCGAAGGCTGAAATCAACACTGGTCGTTGATCTAATAACCTCAAGAATCATTCTCAACCATTGGATCGAGTATAGTGGAAGGATAGTGTAAGGTACATTAACAACCAACAACAAGTTGTCACCATAGCCCTATGACTTATTCAATAGGTAAAACTTTGGAGGGATTGACCTACTTCATAGCTTGAGTAGCCTGAAGTCCCGAAGTTACAAATAGATGAATACCCAAAGAGTCGGAGCTCTTTTGTGCCTAAACCCACATTCCTAGCTCTTAGACTTGTGAAGGTTATCGAGCAAGGAAGTGATGATACACACTATGACGAAAGATACTCTGGGATTTTTAGAAGGTTGCAGAGGTTGAAGTTTCTAAACGACGAAGCTCTGAAGTAAATGATAGTCGTCCATATGGACATACAATTAAAACATAATCGTTGATCTTGATAAGCAATTAATTACTATCTTGAGTTAACACCTGGTCATGGTATATAGTTACTTGGTGAAATAAATCCCCCAGTCATGGGTTACGAACACATAATCCATAAGGCATTGGGAACATCTCTTAGACAATAAGCCCATGGTTTTGTGCCTGTGGTCACATGTAAATGGTTTGAAGGAAAGCACCTCTACAGAATTTGATTTCTGTAAATATTCACAGAGACATGAAATTAATTTAAATGAAATCAATGCATACCTGTGATTGATTAATGAAAAGAATTTTTCATTAAATTGAAAATGTTTCTTGATAATATTTGATTAAAGAAAAAACAAAAGAGATTATTGTTAATGAAGAGGTGTGATGGTCCAAACAAAAGGACACAATGTTTCGTGGCTCATACCAGTTGGAAGAGTATATAAACGAGAAAGAGTGGTGAGAAGAAAGTGTCTCTATAGTCCATATCAGAATATCAAAAGTAGAAGCAGATTCCAAGAAGGAGAGTTGAAGATATTTGTGTTGTGTGGGTGGAAGGGAGGAGCACGGAAGGATCCATATCCTTTAAGTGTACAAATAAGGGAGTTGGTGCTTCCTAGGGTTGGTGCCCTGAAAACAAGGGAGTTGGTGCTTCCTAGGGTTGGTGCCCTGAAGAAGGGGATATGTGTCTCCTAGAGTTGGTGCTCTAAAAAGGATCGGTGTCCTTCATTGTTCTTCTTAAAAGCCTTGTAATTTATATTAAATATATTTATATAATTGATTTTGAATACAATTCATGGTTGATTTAGTGTGGTAATCAATTAAATATAAAAATAAACTGCTAATTATGAAAAAGGAGTAATATTGATTCACCCCACCCCCTCCCCCCCGCGCCCTCTCAGTATTCCAACAATTGGTATCAGAGTGGGTGCATTCAGGACAGTCTAACAAATGGAAGGTGTATCTTGAATATGGATCAACAAGAGGGAATGTATACCAACAAAGCACCATTGTTCAATGGGGGAGGCTATGCTCTATGGAAAATAAGAATGGAAAACTTCTTGTTGGCACTTGGTTTTGATATTTGGCAATTTGTTGTACATGGTTACACTGCACCAATTGTTCCACCCAAAGATGTTACAAGAAAGAAAATATGTAATGAAAACTCAAGAGAAGTTAATGGAATTGTAGGAGGGTTGACTAATTCTATATGTGTGAAGGTTTTGCATTGTAAATCAGCCAAAGAAATATGGGACAAGTTGGAGGTTGTATATGAAGGAGATGACTAAGTCAAGAAAGCCAAACTACAAACCAATAGAACTCATTTTGAAAATCTAAAAATGAAAGAAGAAGAAAAT
>JASDQU010818697.1:0-23480 GCA_032191745.1 Picea mariana | reverse complement strand
CGAAATTTTTCAATACTTCCATGATCTCCCCTTTTAAACCATCCATCTTAGTATCCAACTTAGCTTCCATTGAATCCATCTTAGTAACCAACTTAGCTTCCATTGAATCCATCTTATTTTGTAGTTTATTTATGTCCCTATGCATTTATTCACTTTCATGAAGAGTCCAAGTAGGATTTTTTGGAGGCTTATTTGGTGTAGAAGTTCACCTTTTTGGTGGCGTGTTGGGCAAGTATCACTTTTGAACCTTGATTATGAGGTGGTTTTGCTAGACAATATTTCTTCTGTTGTATCTCCCAAGTTTTATCCCTTCTGGGTATGAAACTTTATTTTATGTAGTTCTCTAATATTTCTTCTCTGAAATGCCATAGGTTTGATCAAAATTGGATGTACCAAGTGGAATTTACGATAACTTCCCCACAACTTGCCGATTTTTGGCCTTTCCAGGAGATCTCACTTGTATAGCGTGCCCCACACAAAATAATTGATATAAAATTCTAAAACTCGCACCAGAAATACTACATATTGTTCACGATCCAATGAAACCAGTCCCACTCAATTTGGATACTCTAGGAAGAATTTATGATTGTTTTACCTGGAACACCTTCTTGAGACTAGTCAGATACCCTATCTTACACAGAGTGTATCTACAAATTTAAGATGACCCATAAAATTTAATTTTTTCCACAAATAACTTACTAAGTTTTGTAAATATCCTTCATATTTCAGGGTCTGAAACGTTACAGAAAATATTTTATAGCGAAAATTCCGCAATGACTCAGTTCAGGATGATTCTAGAACCCTATCTTTTACAGGATGTATCTCCAAAATTATAAGGCCTCAGGAGCTGAATTTTGAACCCAACATACCTTGATCTGTCTACTAAATATCCTCCAAGCCATTCCTTCTGAAACATTGTAGAAACAAAGTTATAGTGAAAATTCCAAGGTGTCTCAGATGTAGCAGCAAAACGCCAAGACCTTGAGCTCTAATACCATATGTTAAGAACCAAATATCAATATAGCATAGAAAAACCTCAGAAAAAGTACTCAACACCTTGAAAAAGAGATAATTTTAGATAATAAGCCTCTTCAAGGGGGAAACCTCCTTTTACCCCACTTAAATGTTCAAGTACAAGATGATTCAAAATGAAAATGTCTCTTTGGTATATATAGGAGACTAGGAGGTATAATTACAACTAATGACCTAAAGATGACATAAATAAAATAACATTACTAATATAATATGCCCCAGTTAAGGGGTAATGAGCCAATATTAGGGCTTAACATCTTTGCTAGAGCCTATGGTTCGATAATGCACCGAAAATGTGCAAGCTATGGAGAATGGTTGATCTAATATTAGTGTGGTAGAGTTATAGAGGATAACCAATCCTCTTGTTGCACTGATAGATTCATTTTATATATAACTGGATTTCCTCCAATATCTTCTGAAGACCTTTGCAACTGCATCCCCTGCACATTTTGTTCCCCGTAGAAAGAGAATATTCGAGTCCTCGACCATGATATAGTTACAAAGCATCCTCTATTTGGTTCTTCCATTTATACCTCTTACATTCCATGAAATGATCTTCATCATTAGGAGTTAGGGGGGTGGGGGGAGAAAATAAACTTTCAGTGAGATGCTGGATATGTCCCGAGTTAATCATAAAATTACCTATCTCTTTATTTTGTTGTTGTGCTGATTTACACCCCCTTTATTTTCCCTCTTTAGGAATTCGTCTGGGATCCTGACCTGGGTCCGAACTGATACCCAACCTTGAAGTGACACCTGTTGTGGAGTCTATGTAGACTTTGTGGACCTTTCGAAGTTGATCTACCAAAATGGATTGAAGTTACTTTCTATTGAATGCTTCTTCTAGTTTTTTCAAATCTATGTCGGCGAGGTCCCGTTCATTCATATTCATTACTATGTCCCCCCCTCTTCTGGGCCTTTGTCTAAATCCATCTGATTGTGGGATTGAGGGGTTATTTTTTTCTCCAAGATCGGGTCTAGGAATTTATTTGATTTTCCTTTATCCTTGCGCTTGTTGTCTGGTTGATGAGGGTTTTCCACTTCCTCTGCATCCGATAAATGGCTTAAGGCGTCGAAAGAGTTGCTTGTGGAGTTATTCTTACTTGCACCATGGATGGGTTTCTTGGGAGGTTTCTTCTTACGACTAATGATCTGCGTGAAACCATCATTTGATTTTTCCTTAGCTGTTGGTCACTCAAGAGTATTGAGGGGGAAATTCCGAAATAGGTGTCCATGCTCATGACATTTTTTGCAATGGAAGGGTATATGTTCATAATCAATGGTTTGGAGCTAGTCCTCAACTTGATATTTCATGGTAACAGAGCTCGAAAAATATTTGGATAGATTCATATACACACATATCCATGCATATGAAGTGTATATCCTCTATTTTGTTGGTTATGAGGATTTCACATATCTTCCAAGGGTGTTTCCTATAACCATTATAATCTCTTCGAGATAGAATTCTTGAGGAAGAGAGTAGAGGCAGATCTAGACTGGCGCGAAAGAAAAATACTTTTTTTCAGGGTAGAAGCAATCTGTCCAGAAGTGTAGATATAGACTTGCAGAGTTGAAGAAATATGAGCCATTTTCAAAGACTCAATCCTTGTCTTCAAAGTTGTAGAAAATGATCGTGAAGAAGCCTTTCAAGATGAGTTGAAGTTCGTAATCTCCTTTCGAGTTCCATGACGTTTTTATCCAATGTGTGAGATCTCTTTCAGAAGGCCATAGCCCTAAAAAATTTCCTATCATTGCATGGTATTTCATGAACTAAGTGTGCTCCCCAACTCTAGCGGAATTAATCACATACCTTGGAGATTTAATTTCTTGTGGAATGAATTTCCCCAATTTCCATGTCTGAGTTTCCTTTGGATGGTATGACTCTGCTTCCACCTTCATGTCTTTACCAAAGCATTGTTCATCTTGTAGGATATTGTCATGGAGATGAGGTGACAACTCAAATGGTATTCGCTTGGTTCTAGTTCCCGTGGTTTTATTCATTGCTACATTCCGGTAAGAGGGGGTTTGCACCCCCCCTTCTGAATCCATTCATTGCTTTCAGTATCTCTGTCCCCTCTGGTGTCTTTGAAGGCTATAGAATAGTGTTAGCGTTGGAAGTCACTCCTGGATTGCTTGCAGGAGTAGATCCCGACACCCATCAGTTTAATGTCATGATTTGTTTATAAAGGGATGATCAAATGGAGATAAAGACTTGAGGAGGCATCGCTCTAACTCAGGGACTGTATCTGGTACGCAAAAAAAAAAGGAGGTCTGGAATCCTAACTTCAGCCAGCAGGTTGATTAAAAGGTGAGCAGGTGGAAGACTTGATAAGAAAGGTAAACAAACAGCGCTAGGCGACAGGCTTCCAGCAGTTTGTAGGGGAAAGACTCTGAATGCAAGATCCTCTTGGTTTAGGGTCTCAAGAAACTGAAAGGGGACTTGACTGGATCCTCCAATTCCAAGTCACTCAGCATTGGGAAAAACACAAGAAATGATTAGAAACATCGTAACTATTATAGTGATCCAACATACATCATCCTATAACAGCTACAACTCGACTGGATCCTCCAATTCCGAGTTGTTCTAACACAGTATAACAAAGACGTAAAATAAACTAGCATTCATAAGGCAAGAAGTCTCAAAAGTCCATACATAACCAGAGTATCAGTGCTTCGTTAAAAATTTACAATCGGGAGCTCTGCTCAACCATCGATCCCCCATAAAATTACAAGGACTGAGCCTATATACTTAGAAAAATTCACCCAACAGAGGCGTGCCTAGACACCCAAGGCTTAGTGTCTTTTTATTCAAATTCGAACAGTCTTTCTCTGTTTGTCTCCAACTTAATTGCGCATGGCCCCTGCAGGGGGAGGGTAGCTAAGCTATTAAGTGCCGAGCTAGCGTGTGCAGACTTTTCTTTCTCTTCGAATACTTTGGCATGGCTTCTTTGAGGAACTGGGTACACAGGACCTTCTCGAGTGGACTGCTTGCCAGACCTTCCATACCTTACACTTAATGTATGAGGAGAGGTTTCAACTACCCCTTCTTGCCTTTATTTACTTTAGGCGAAGGCCGGGAGCGAGATCGTATCAGATGGTATCTGGAGATCGAACAATCCATTCGGCGACTGGACTTGGCGCCTTTGGCCCCCTTCTCGCATAGCTCCTTTCTTTCTCAAATGACTGCGGGCCGTGACCCCGCGTCTATCCCCAAAATGCTTTCGACGTTCGCGCATAAGGAGGAGTTTATCCATGATTCTTAGAATCGCGATGAGCGAAATGCCGAAATAGCTTGAGTTGGCGCCACGCGTTTCCCCAGATATGATGGCTTAGAACTTACCCGATACCTTTGTGGGCCCGAATCTGGGACTCTCCTGGCATCTCGTGCATCAAAACATAACAGAGTCACCTTTTTCACTTTGGAATTGCGACGGGCGAAACGTCAAGATGACCCAATTGAGTGCCATGTGTCCTTCAAATCTGACGGTCCTAAATTCACCCAACGCTGTTGTGGGCCCAACTTTAACCTCTCGCAACTCGCGGCTTCGCGAGTTGGAGTATCAAACTTTGGCATTCTCCCCTCATGAAGTCTCGAGACGCAATGGTCAGCGAAGGTTGACCTCCCTCAGGCACCTTTCATAACTCAGCGTTTCACGCAACCAAAGGGATATGGTCCGCCCTTCAAACTTACGAACCCTGAGCTCGCGAAAAAACTGCTGCGCTTGTATTGATCGCGATCAACGACCATCGTAACTTCGCGAGTGCCTCCCGAAGGATTCCGACCGTTGTCTTCCTTCAAACTTTAATCTCTATTCTTGACGCGGCTCGGTTACTCTGCAACTACCCATCACTCGCTGTTCGGCTCTGTCGCTGAATTCTTCCTACTTAAGCATGAAATGCCCACTCGCTTGATTTTAAGTCCAAAAGGACTTCCTTTATGCGCTGTTCTTGGGTGCTCCTCGAGCAACCTGCAAACCTGTGTATCCCGATGCCAAAGACAAGAAATGTTGCTAACATTAGGCTCCATGGGGGATAGAGTCGTCCCTGTGATGCTCTAAGAACTCATTTGCAGTTCTAGTGCCTTGCTGTTGGACTATGGAGTCATTTACTAAGACGAAACAATAAGAACAATAAACACAATGAATGAAAAAGATCAATATTTACAAAACACAGGAGCCATGGAAGGCTCAGGCAAAACATATCTTGAGAAAATGCCCATTTACTGGGCTGCTGAAAACTTCTTCGCTTTCCAAATCTTGTAACCTGTAAGTGTTATTTGAGAAAACTTCAGAGATTCTGAAAGGCCCAATCCAGAGGGCTTCGAACTTTCCATGCTTTCCCTTGTCTTGCTTAGGAGCATCCCATTTTAGGACCAGGTATTCTATCTGGAACTCCTCCTTCTTGGCTTTCTTATCGAAAGCCCGCTTGATCCTCTGCTGATGATCTTGAATTCTTTCCATTACCTGCTCTCTAGTGTTATGAACATATTACATCTGGCCTGCTGGACTTCCACCATTTGATGAATTCTTCTGATCATGTCATTGGGCTCTTCTTGATAATCCTGGAAGAATTTTGCTACAGGAATGGCCAGTTGAGAAGGGAAGACAACCTCTACTCCGTATACTAACTGGAAAGGGGAGGTGCCTATAGATCTCTTTGTGGTCACTCGATCAGCCCATAGAGCGAATTTTAGCTTCGAGTTCCAAGCCTTTTTGTTGTCTTCCAACAGTCTTTTGATGATCCTTATCAGGATTTTGTTGGAGGACTCTGCTAAACCATTGCCTCGTGGATAATATGGGGTGGAGTGAATCAGTTTGATCCCGAACTGTTCACAGAACTTGGTTAGTGGTTCAGACCCGAAAGCAGCTGCATTATCAGTGACAATCTTATTTGGGCAGCCGAACCTTGTGACGAGGTCCTCCAAGAACCCAATGATTACCTTGTGGGAAGTGCTCCTGGTGGGAACAACCTCTATCCACTTGGTGAAATAATTTATCGCAGTGAGGATCCATCTGTGCTGGCCACTTGAGGGAGGATGAATCTCTCCGACGAAGTCCAATCCCCACTACTGAAAGGGTACTGAAACTACTATAGGCTTTAATGGCAGAGATTTAAACTGCTGCTTACCCGAGAACTTCTGGCATTTGATGCAAGCTCTGATTCCTCTGCAGAAATCAGGGAATAAAGTGGGCCAGTAATACCCAGCTAAGAGGATCTTATGGGTTGTGGTCTTCCAGGAATGATGACCCCCACAAAGGCCACTATGGAAATCAAATGTGACCTGCTGGGCTTCTTGTGGGTCCAGGCATCTTAAAAATACCCCTAAAGGGTCCTTCCAATACAAGGTTTGGTCAATGAGGCAATATCTGACCGCCCTGAGCTTTAAAGCTCTCGTTTTACTCTTTTCCATTCCATCAGGAGGCCTCAATTCTTGCAGAAAATACAAGATATCTTTGTACCAAGGGCATGCTGCTAGTAATAAGGCATTCTGGAAATGCTCATTGGATAACTCAACTTGCTCGTTGATGAAATTAATTCCCAAGGCCTCGCAATTGGATTCAGCCAACAACTTGGCTAAACCCTGCCCTTTTATCAACTTGTTGGGCTTGATTTCCAGATCAAACTCTAGGATCTTGGCGATCCATTTACCCCTTCTTCCATCTATGTCAGTCTGTATGAGAATGTCCTTCACAGAGGCTGAAGGAATGCATGCAGTGAATTTTGAGTGCAATACGTAGACTCTGAAAGCTTTGAGAGATTTCACTAGGGCATATTCCTGCTTCTCCATGATCTCATACCGAAGTTCTGCATCTCTCAATGCCTTGCTATAGAAGGCAATAGGTTTCTCTTTCCCTCGATCATTTTTCTGCAACAAGACCACTGCTACTGTATCGCAGGAAGCAAAAGAAAAAATCAGGAAATCTTTAGAATAGTCAGGACTGATTAGCACATGTGACTCAGTCAACGCCTTCTTTATTTGGACAAAATATTCCCCGGGTTCAGCAGTCCATTTTATCTCATTTCCCTTCCTGAGCATGACCGTGATGTGTTTCACCAACTCAGCAAAATTTGAGACAAATCTCCTCAGAAAATTTATCTTCCCCAAAAAGGCTTGAACTTCCTTCTTAGATCTGGGAAGTGACAAGGTCTGAAGTGCTTCCACCCTGCAAGGGTCAATCCTTCTTCTGCAGGCACTATATGGCCCAATAGATTCCCTTCCTTCATAGCAAACAAGGATTTCTTGGGGTTTAAGGATAAGCCATACCTCCGACATTTCATGAAGACCTTTCTCAAGTGGCAGCAATGCTCCTTGTCTGTCCTGGAGAAGACTGTGATATCATCCAGATAGATTACCACAAATTGATCCTTCTCCCCTATGAACGCTATATCCATGGCTCGCTGAAATGTTTCTCCTGCATTCATCAATCCGAAAGGATTTTTGGCATACATGAATGTGCCCCAAGGAGTGGTGAAGGTTGTCTTCTCTCTGTCCTCAGGCATGACTGATATCTGATTGTAGCCAGAGAAACCATCAATCATGGATATCCTAGATGCGCCAGTGACCTTTTGCAATATGTGCTCCATGTTGGGCAGGGGATAATTGTCTTTCCTTGAACTTCTGTTTAGGTTCCTGAAATCGACACAGAGTCTGATTTCCCCACTCTTTTTTCTTACCAGAACCAAATTGGCCACCGAATCAGAATATCTCAAGGGGACAATGATTCGGGCATCCAACAACTTATTCACCTCTTTCTCCATGACAGGTAGAAACATAGGATTTATCTGTCTCAGCTTCTGCTTGAATGGCTTAGCCTCTTCTTTGAGTGGGATATTGTGCTCAATGATAGACGTGTCATACGTCTTAAGGTCTTTGTAGGTCCATGAAAACACATCAGCAAACTCTCTCAGCAACTCGGTGTATCTAGCCCTTTGCTCCTTGGTCAAACTCCTTGACAGCTTGACAAACTTAGGCTCCTCTTGTGTGCCGATGTTGCACTCGACTGTGTCAGCATCATCACTTGAAATTATCCCCTTTACTGCCACATCATTCCCATCAAACAATCTCTCTAATGGGACCAGTCCTCTTGGAATGTGATTGCTAGGCAACTGAATAATGTCATGTTTTTCTATTTTACTCAGTAACTCACCCCCATCCAACCTTTCTTCAGGGGCAGAATCTTGATCAATATGCAGCTCTAAAAACTCCTCGATCGCCTCCAAGAATTTCTTGATCTCAAGATCATCCTCAAACACCTTCCAATGCTTAACATTGTTAAGTATGGAGGGCCTGTATTTTACTTCTACATCATACCTCAGTTTGGGCGGAAAGGGTACTTTGAAAAGGCTTGCAGATGTAGCCAAGGAATCTTCCATTGTGTTTTCTTCTCTTGGGATGAAAGAAATGGTAAATCTTGAGAAGAAATTGTCAATTAGATCCCATACCTCATTCCTGTAACTCCTGAGTCGAGGATGCTTGGCTTGATAAGCGCTTTTGATTTGCTGGACTACCAACTCGGCATCTTTGAACACCGCTACCTCTTGAATTCCCATTTCCCTTGCGACTCTTAATCCTAGGATAAGAGCTTCATACTCTGCCACATTGTTAGTAGCTTCGAATTCTAATTTGTATGACAGAGATATGGTCTCCTGAGCAGGTGACAAAAAAACCACTCCAGCTCCAGCACCTTCTCTGGAGGAGGCTCCATCAAAGAACATTTTCCATATGGGGGTGATGGAGGGAGGAACTTCACGGGAAACAGTGGGCTGTTTTCTGAGTTTGAGAGGAGGCTCGGGGGCATGGGTGAGATGTAGTAAACTGGAGCCTAAATTAGTGTCCAAGGCAAATATGGGATGATTGGTAGGGTTAGCTTCATCACTGATTATATAGGCCAGTTGGGCTTCTCTGTATAGTCTTCTATGCTCTCCTCCGAACACTGGGATAGTAGCATAAGTGAGGTCCATCTGTAAGGTTCCCCCCAGTCTTTTTATCCAAGATCTTGACAATAGCATACCAAACTTGGGGGGGACATCAGCTACTACGATATCCATGACCACACTTTTCATGGGCAGTTGAAACAAGGTTACAACCAGGTCCTTAATAACTCCAAGACACTGAACTCTCCTGGAGTCAAAAGAATAGAGGTCATGATAATCTCGGGTGACTTCTAGTCCTAACTCTTCCATGACAGTTTTGGGCATGAGGTTGTGAGAGGCCCCTAAATCCATAAGGAAATTATGCAACACTTTATCATGTATGTTCAGGGAGGTGTAGAAGGGAAGGGATGAATCATCTCTGTCTTCTACCATAGGGCCAAGGATAATTGCATGCTTTTCATCTTGGAGGTTTATTGAGTCTGCGGGAGGGGATGAGGCTTCGGACTGCAAAATCTCAGAGAAGCATTTTTTAAATTTGTCATGTTTAATTAGCTCAGTGAGGGGCACAGGGATTCTGATCTTTTGAATCTCATGCTCAAAATTGAAAGAAGATGT
Organism: Picea mariana; assembly: GCA_032191745.1. Lineage (NCBI taxonomy): Eukaryota > Viridiplantae > Streptophyta > Pinopsida > Pinales > Pinaceae > Picea > Picea mariana. Next base: position 13,958 of record JASDQU010818697.1, on the reverse strand, counting down.
AAGCTTTGGAATTTCTCTTATCTCAGGGGCATGATTGTGGACAATGGGAGAGAGAGGTCAAGCCTTCTTACCTCTGTAACCATCTGCTACTTCGTTAGCAGGTTGCTCAGCTCTAGTGGACTACTCAGGGATATCAGGTGCTGCTGTTTTCTTGTCGGACCTTAGGTTGTACCTGCCTCGGCCACCAGTAGCCTTGTCTGCCTTGCTCAACTCATTTAGCCGACTGTCCATGAGAGACTCCTCGTATGTTGATTGAGTGAGATGAGGAAAAGGAGGAGTGTCTCTGTCACAGTGGATTTCAGGATCAAGCTCATCTAATTCCCCTTCTTCCTCCTCGGCCACAATATTGTTTTGGAAAGGGGCCTGGATTTTCTGGTCTTCTCTATCTCTTCCCCTCTCTCTTTGCAAATTCAGAAAAGTAAAATTGTTCAGCCTCCTGAAACCTCCTTTGTTTTCAGTGATCTGAAGGCCTTTAAATGTTTGCCTCCCCTCGACCTTCATTCTCTCCATCTCTGTAGATAGAGACTTCACCATTTTGGTCAGCTCATCCACTTGAGGGTGAGGCATCGATGGGCCAGAAGTTGAGGCTTCGGATCTCCCCTTTCTTTTGTCTGCATCGGCCTTGTTCCTTAGTCTGTCAGCTGCTAATACATTGGATTCCACTTCTATGGATGCATCTTGCATCTAGGCTAAGGAGGTGGCTCTTCTTTCTCTCAACAAAAGGCAAAAATTAGGGCCAAATGCACCAACATAGGAAATTTGGGCCGAGGCTTCCGATGGCTTTATCTCGGCAGGGATCTTATTATACATCTTATTGAATCTTTTGGAGAAGTCAGAGACAGACTCTCCATCCATCTTCTTTAGAGACCTGAACTCTGTCATGTAATACATGAAGTCCTTCCTATCTCCCCACTGCCTTAGGAAAGCACTATCTAGGGCTTCAATCCCATCAATAGATCCGGGAGCCAATCCTCTAAACCACTTCCTCACTTCACCATCCAGGCTTTGGACAAAGACTCTCACCTATACATCTTCATTTTCAATGTTGAGGTTGTCTGTGTAACTGTAGAAAGCAGCCAGGTTCTCTTCAGCAGTCATGTCTCCTTCCTCAGTGAACTTGGGCATGTATTTCAATTAATCCCCAGCAGGAAGAGGATTCATAGGAAGAGGAAGAACTAAGGGAGCATATCTGGCAGTGACTATGGCGTCCATTCTATTCAGGGGGGATTAGCACCAGCCATAGGAATATTAGGTGGAGGAGAACTCGGAGGAGAAGGAGTTCACGAAGGGGCTACTGGGAATGAGTTTCGGAGTGGAGTGGGAAACAAAAGGGGATTTAAGGAGAAGGATAAAGAGCTCAAGTTAGCAAGTGCTTCTCTTTGCACAGGAGTAGTAAATATAGGAGCGATAATATCTTCAGTGGTCCCGGCCCAATGCCAAGGTACAATTTCAGGGGAGAGGGGAGTGACAAGGTCTCGTCCCTCCGGTACCAGACCAAGAGGGGAAAACTCAGCAGGAACACTCCCGAAGTTTAGGAAATGGGAAACCTCGGAAGGAGGCCGGTCAAGAATCTGAGGAGGAGAAAACGGAGTCCTTACGAAAGGAGATGGCGGATTACCTGGTTCGGCGATGGAAAATTCTTCTTCAGGGGCCTTTCCTTTCCTGAGCACCGCTTCTGGATCAGATTTAGGTGTAGCTAGAGGCAGCTGTGGATGAGACTGAGTGTGTCTACCTCTAGAATCCACAGTTAAAATAGCGGGTTCGCTCTAGTGGATTCGTCACAATGGAGTCGCCAGGTGCACAGTAGCAATCTTCAAGTTCTGATATCTGATGCACCTTCAAAATTAGTTGATCATTGTTGTTCAATCCCGGGGAAAATATTCAACTTCGTCCCCGACAATGGTGCCAGAAATGCTAGCATCGGAAGTCACTCCTGGATTGCTTGCAGGAGCAGAGCCCCACACCCATCAGTTTAATGTCACAATTTGTTTATAAAGGGATATGATCATATGGAGATAAAGACTCGAGGAGGCATCACTCTAACTCAGGGACTGTATCTGGTACGCAAAAAACAAAGGAGGTCTGGAATCCTAACTTCAGCCAGTAGGTTGATTAAAAGGTGAGCAGGTGGAAGACTTGATAAGAAAGGTGAACAAACAACTCTAGGCGATAGGCTTCCAACAGTTTGCAGGGGAAAGACTCTGAATGCAAGATCCTCTTGGTTCAGGGTCTCATGAAACTGAAAGGGGACTTGACTGGATCCTCCAATTCCAAGTCACTCAACATTGGGAAAAACACAATAACTGATTAGAAACATCGTAACTATTACAGTGATCCAACATACATCATCCTATAACAGCTACAACTCGACTGGATCCTCCAATTCTGAGCTGTTCTAACAAAGTATAACAAAGACGTAAAAGAAACTGGCATTCATAAGGCAAGAAGTCTCAAAAGTCCATACATAACCAGAGTATCAGTGCTTCGTTAAAACTTTACAACCGGGAGCTCTGCTCAACCATCGATCCCCCATAAAATTACAAGGACTGAGCCTATATACTCAGAAAAATTTGCCCAACAGAGGCGTTCCCAGACACCCAAGGCTTAGTGTCTTTTCAGTCAAATTTGAACAGTCTTTCTCTGTCTGTCTCCATCTTAATTGTGCATGGCCCCTGCGGAGGGAGGGTAACTGAGCTATTATGTGCCGAGCTAGCGTGTGCAGACTTTTCTGTCTCTTCGAAGACTTTGGCATGGCTTCTTTGAGGAACTGGGTACACATGACCTTCTCAAGCAGACCGCTTGCTAGACCTTCCATACCTTACGCTTAATGTATGAGGAGAGGTTTCACCTACCCCTTCTCGCCTTTATTTACTTTAGGCGAAGGCCGGGAGCGATATCGTATCAGATGGTACCTGGAGATCGAATGATCCATTCAGCGACTGGACTTGGTGCCTTTGGCCCCCTTCTCACATAGCTCCTTTCTTTCTCAAATGACCACGGGCCGTGACCCCGTGTCTATCCCCAAAATTCTTTTGACGTTTGCGCATAAGGAGGAGCTGATCCATGCTTCTTAGAATCGCAATGAGTGAAATGTTGAACTAGCTTGAGTTGGTGCCACGCGTTTCCCCAGATCTGACGGCTTAGAACTTACCCAATACCTTTGTGGGCCTGGATCCGGGACTCTCCCGGCATCTCATGCATCGGAACATAACAGAGTCTCCTTTTTCACTTTAGAATTGCGACGGGCGAAACGCCGAGACGACCCAATTGAGCGCCACGTGTCCTTCAAATCTGACAGTCCTAAATTCACCTGACGCTGTTGTGGGCCCAACTTTAACCTCTCGCAACTTACGGCTTTGCGAGTTGGAGTATCGAACTTTGGCATTCTCCCCTCGCGAAGTCCCGAGACGCGATGGTCAACAAAGGTTGACCTCCCCCAGGCACCTTTCGTAACTCGGCGTTTTGCGCAACCAAAGGAATATGGTCCGCCCTTCAAACTTACGAACCCCGAGCTTGCGAAAAAACTGCTGCACTTGTACTGATCGCGATCAATGACCCTCGTAACTTCGCGAGTGCCTCCTGAAGGATTCCGGCCATTGTCTTCCTTCAAACTTTAAGCTCTATTCTTGACGTGGCTCGGTTACTCTGCAACTACCCATCACTCGCTGTTCGGCTCTGTCGTTGAATTCTTCCTGCTGAAGCATGAAATTCCCGCTCGCTTGATTTTAAGTCCAAAAGGACTTCCTTTATGTGTTGTTCTTGGGCACTCCTCGAGCAACCTGCAAACCTGTGTATCCCGACGCCGAAGACAAGAAATGTTGCTAACAAATAGATCATTTGGAAGTTGTAGAGTTAGGTGTTTGCAGACATGTGAACCCTAGCTCACCTTATCTTATTTTTTCTCCAATAACTATGCATGCATTATTTTTAATATAATCACTATGACTAGTAGTAGAAAATATTTAGTCATATAAACTACAAAATGAATTAAAAAAAATTAAAAACATAGAACAACAAAAAGTTGAATTTTTTTATTTCTTAGATTATTTACATTTTTTTATTTAAATGCATTAATGCAATGTGCAATGAAAAATTTCAAACTAACATTGATGAATCTATCAAAACTGTACAAGTTAATTATATGTACATGGAGATCTATGGCATTGCCATGCCATGATATATAATAATGAAGATAACCATGTTTTTTGGGATCAATTATTTACCTACATATTTATATTTTGTAGACGTGCAAGCTACATTCTATTGACATTAAATCACTTTTACATACAATGATTAATGCCAGCCTAGTGTTAACTCTAACCATTTATTAAGTAGTATGTTGGTGTCCATTAGTAACATACGGTACTAGAGATATTCTATGTTTTAATAATATTGTTCCATCTTGTGTATTTGATTGCCCTCCTTCACTACTATTAGTTTCAAAATTTTCATTGCTATCTTCATGAAGTGTTTTATTATCTCATGGAATTAGATGCACCTCAAAACCAAAACTCTCTTCTAACTTCAATATATGCGAATGCATTATTCTCATTTTTTGACATTGTCCCACTTTTAACGAACTATAATCTTTTGAACTATTGTTATCCAACATCTTCTTTTCCATGCATACCCTTACTATTTAGKTTTYACATMATTAAGGAGTTGTTTCAAGAGTGTTACAAAAGGTAACCCTATCTTTGTCAAATTTTCTAGAACTTTTAAACTTGTCTAGAAAGAATAATTTGATCCATTCATTATTAGATTTAATTTAGTGGGCCAAGATTTTCCCCTTAAAACATTGATCTGGATTTTATGAGCAAAACGAAATGAATGCAAATTATTATTAAAAGATGCTTAACATAGAATAACAAATATACAATAAAATTGGTTTCTATTCAATAAGGAAATAAGCTGAAACTGTAAAATGCAACGAAAAACAAGTTTGCTAGAATGGTGGTGGCTTATCTCTGAGAAGAGATGTGACGATTGCGATCATTCGCAAGAAGATGAGTACAATGAGGCTTTTAAGGTATTTTTACAATAAACATGAATTCCAAAAACCCTAGACATCTAAAAACCTAACCCTAGGAGATGAAGCGCCAAAAGTCATGTGGGCCCCATTGGGGTTAGTACATCAACTTCCCGAGTTCGTAACTTTTGCATACGATCTCATTTTTAGGCGCATGATAGCCCATTGGAAAGGTCTATTCGAGGAATACACATGTTGTCACCAGAATCTGACTTTGTCCACAGTTTTGCTATGGCGAGCCCTAAAAATGTTGTTTAGGGCCTCAAAACGACCTCAGAAGCCAGGGACCCGAAAACTAGAAAAAAACTGCCAAACTGGAAAACTACCAAAATGAGCCAATTGGAATAGGTAGGAGGCCACCAAAATACATATGGATCAAACATTGATGTGCCTCACATCACTAATGAGTTGTCTCAAGAGTGCTACAAAAAGTAACCCTATCTTTGTCAAATTTTATAGAACTTTAAACTTGTCTAGAAAGAATAATTTGATCCATCCATTATTAGATTTAATAATTTAGTGAGCTAAGGTTTTCTCCTTAAAACATTATTGTGCCCCACATTGTTGAGAATACACTATTATTCCTAAAAAAAATAAAGAGTGATAGTCCTCTAAATGAGATACTTTCAAAGTCATGCTTTTGTTCCAAAGAATCCCTCTCTCTGAGTAGAAAATTTACCACATGTTTTATTAGATACTTTGAGGTTCATATTACTTATTTTGGTAGGACCCAATAAAATAAACTATTAATAAAGAAAAATATATTGTCGTCAGAGAATCTTGAATTAATCTCAAGATTGTAAAGACCATTAAATTAGCATCATGTATTATATTGTCCTAAAAAATCTGAATTAGTATGAATTTATAAATCAAATTACATTCAAATCACCATTAAATTAGCATCATGTATTATAATGTCCTAAAAAATCTGAATTAGTATAAATTTATAAATCAAATTACATTCAAATCAAATGATAATGTTTAGGTATTGTTTTTATATTTTTTTTTGTGTTTTTTTAATATTAGAAAAAATAAGTTATTTATTGATACCATCTTATAAAAAGAATCCATCTTTACACTTAATAAATTTGAGTTTAAGATGGATCTATTCTACTATCAATCACCTAAACAATATCCTAATATCAACATATCCTGATGTCAACAATAACTTGATTTTTTCCCTCCTCTGTGTTAATAGAACACGATATATTTAAGATGAATTTCTTTGTATTATTGGAAAGCCCCCAACTCTTACTCCGATAGGAATAAAGAATGATTGCATGAACTAAAGAAAACTTGAAAATAATGGAGCAAGAATTAGTTTCATAGATGAACTCTACTAGTACTTAATGTAGATCATAGTTTTTCGGTGATCTGTTGTAACTGCCCAAGTATATATGGTTTCCTATATTATGATGTAATCAGTCTTCGATCAATAAGAGATTGTGAGTGTAGCCACATTGTATGTTGTTTCTCATAATTCTAAGTTGGTATCAGAGCAACGTTGGAGATGCAACTCTCTGAGGTGAGATCCAAGAGAAAGATCTCGAAATTGATTTGGAAAAATCACCAACGTCCCCTTATACAGTGTTAGAGGAGTGTCAACGCCCTCACACTTACGAATTTAAAAATTCAGGACTCCTCGCGCTCCCTTTGTATGAGTCTAAGAGCGCTAGAGTGCTCGTGCTCCCTCCTCCACTCTCCAGGAGCGCTAGAAATTGTGACTCGTGCTCCCCTGCCATCTTACGGTAGCACTAGCACTCCCCTTTGTTATTCGGAGGAGCGCCAACAATTTTTCCCCTAATTTTATGAAATCCATGATGATTGCTCATCCAAAGAGGAGGAAACAGAGGTTGGATTACACTAGCTATATTTCTTCAGTCCACTCCCAGACCATGTGAGGGAGATCGGGTCTCCCTGCTGCCATTTTTGTAGTTGTCAAAACCATATTGGCATGGATTTTAATTTACCCACGAGTGGCGACTGCATTCAAGTGTGATTTTTTCATACATTTCTTCATGAAGCATGAGTTTTTTGGAAAGAGAGAGGGTTGTTCAACCGATTTTGTAAGAGAGAGCCACGTCAAAGTGCTATGGAAAACTTAGTGGAAAAATCAAGTCGAAGGTGCCTGCATGCAGAGAATCGCGTTGTGGGTTACCCATTTGGGTTGATACGTGAAGTGCTAGAGGAGAAGTCCAGACGAGGGTTTCTCGAGGAACCAAGAGCCAAATCAACTTGTAGTGATGGCGAATCCGCTGATAGATACCTACCTCAATGAAGCCAACAAATTAGATGGATCGAATTTCATTAATTGGAAATTCAAAATGCAAACCCTGATGGAGGGCTATGGTATCTGGACAATTGTGAAGGGAACTGAAGAGAAACCTGATGTGGTTGCCGATGCGACAACAACACAGATCCAAGATTGGGAGAAGATTGGGTCGCATTGAAAAGGTGAAAGACAAGCTAGGAAATATAGGGGAAACAATTTCCAGAACTGATCTTGTCACTATTACCTTAATTGGTATGCTAGAAGATTATCAAATATTCATAACAGGTCTCACAACAAGGGAGAAACCTCTTAATTTTGAATAACTGATAGGTATTTTGCTACAAGAGGAAGAGAGGTGTGGGAATTTGAAGCCTCAAAATTCAGATCTAGCATTGTGGTCAAATAAGAGATCCCCGAGAGGGAGATTAGGAGAAAGAGGTAGAGGAGGTCATTCATCACAAAGAAGACAATCCCCAAGGCCAAATCAAGGTATTCCCTCTAACAAGAATGAGTCAAAAAGTTGTTTTTATTGTGGTCGACCTGGACATCTCATTAAAGACTGTCATAATAAGAAGAGTGATGAGGATAGGAATAAACCTAGAAAACATACAGATCATTATGCAGAAGAATCTTCTAATCATGATCTCAGATTGTTTATTGCTAGTGATGATATTTATGAACCCTCAAATTTTGATTCACGAGATCTTAGACTGTTTATGTCCAATGCTACTTTATCTACTGAAACGGATGATAGTGATGCCTGGTTTGTGGATTCCGGAGCATCAATACATATGACATGTAATAATATGTGGTACACTATTTTTAAAGAAACACAGAATGGAGCAAGCATATATCTTGGAGATGACCACGCTCATCAGATCAAGGGATACAGAGACATTCCTGTGACATTGATGAATGGTACTGTTCGTCACATTCACAATGTGGTGTATGTTCCAGAGATAAAGAAAAAATTGATCTCTGTTTCCACCATTACAGATCATAACTTGAAGGTTGAATTATTCAAGAATTATTGCATAGTGAAGGATCTGTTGGACCAATTCAAAACTATTGCAATAGGAGCCAGAGCAGGAGGCCTATACAAACTTAATGTTACCAGCAAAGCACAACATGCAATGACTTCTTCAACTATTCCAACAAAGAGTCTTTGGCATCAAAGGTATGGCCACATCAATCATTCTGATTTATTGTTATTACAAAAAATGAATATGGTTGAAGGACTTCCCATGTTAAAGAATGAGAATGTTTCTTGTGATGGATGTGCATTAGGAAAGATGCATATAGATGAATTCCCCTCTAATCCTAATAGGAAAAAGAGAGATGTTTTAGATCTTGTGCATACTGATGTTTGCGGGTCTATGCAGACTAGGTCTTTAGGAGGTGCATTTTACTTTCTGTTATTTATTGATGATTGCACGAGATACACATGGGTTTATTTCCTTAGAAGAAAAAGTTATTTTTCGAGTAGTTAAAGGAATTCAGAACCATGGTGGAAAAGCAGATAGGAAAATCCCTCAAAATCCTTCGTTCAGATCAAGGGGGAGAGTATAAACCAAGGGACTTCATCAAATATTGCAAATATCATGGAATAGTACAACAATTTACAGTACCCCATACACCACATAAGAATGGAGTGGCTGAAAGGAAAAACAGAACTCTGGTAGAGTGTGCACACAGTATGATGAAAGGTAAGAATCTCTCAAATACATTTTGGGCTGAAGCCATAAATACTGCAGTTTACTTAAAGAACAAAATTCCAACAAGGTGTCTTGCTAATATTACTCCTTTCGAAGACTTGTATGGTTCCAAACCTGCAGTTCATAATTTAAAAGTATTTGGGTGTAAGCTTTTTTCACATATTCCAAAGGAGAATAGGAAGAAATTAGATGCTAAAGCCATTAAATGTATTTTCATAGGGGATTGTTCTGAATTCAAAGCATACAAATTGTTTGATCCTTCTAATCACAAAGTATTTGTGAGTAGATATGTACTTTTCCATGAGCATGAAGAAGGAAATCATGACAACAATGGTCATGAGGAATGGCATAGACTTCTTGATGAAGGAGTTAAAGAAGAGAAGCAACAACCATCACAACAACAACCACCACATCAACAACTACAACCGCAGTGACAACAAAAGCAACAACAAGGACTTAGTGACATTGATGTGGACACTTCAAGAAGTCAGAGTTCACCTAGTGGTGAAGATAGATCTTCACAAAGTGGGGAGGAAAATAATCAGTTGAGAAGATCTTCACGACAGGTTCGACTCCCTGAGAGGTATAGAGACTATGCCCTAATGAGTATCATTTCAAATGTCATAGAACCCATGAGTTTTAATGAAGCAAATGAACATGATGAATGGCGAAATGCAATGGAGGAAGAATATGAATCTATAATGAAAAATGATACTTGAGAATTGACTGAATTGCCTAAACATAAAAAGCCTTTTGGATGAAAATGGATATACAAACCCAAATTTAAATCAGATGGTAGTATAGACAAATATAAGGCTTGACTGGTGGTAAAGGGGTATTCACAAACATAAGGTATTGATTATGCTGAAACATTTGCACCAGCAGCTAAATTGAATACTATTAGATTGTTAATTGCTTTAGATACAAAGCATCATTAGAAGCTACACCAACTAGATGTTAAATCTTCATTTTTGAATGGTGAGTTAAAGGAGGAGGTTTACCTTACTCAACCTAAAGGGTTTGTGGAACATGGGTAAGAACACTTAGTGTGTAAGTTAAAGAAAGAATTGTATGGACTAAAACAAGCACCTAGGTCATGGTATGAGAAGATAGACTCTTTCTTTCTTCAACATGGTTTTATGAGGAGCAAGAGTGATCCAAATCTATATACCAAATTTGATGAGCAAGGGTATATATTATTGATTTCCTTATATTTTGAAGATTTAATAATTATAGGAAATGCAGGGAAATTAATTGATGAAATCAAGGAGCAGTTGTCACAAGTTTTTGAAATGAAATATCTTGGCGAGTTACATTACTGCCTAGGTCTTGAAGTTTGGACAAATGTAGGCCAAAATTTTGTTTGTCAAAGTAAGTATGTCAGAGAAGTACTTAAGAGATTTAAAATGGATCAGTGTAAATCTTCTATTGTTCCTATGCAACAAAATGTGAAACTTTCTTGTGATGATGGTTCGAAGGAGGTGAATGGCACTATGTATAGACAAATGGTGGGTAGTTTGAATTATCTCACCACAACCAGACCTGATATTGCATATTATGTGAGTGTGTTAAGTCAGTTCATGGTGAACCCTCATGAAATCCATTGGAATGCAGCAAAGGCAATACTCAGGTATCTAAAAGGAACACTTGATTATGGTATTAAATATACCGATGCATCTGATGTTGAGTTGACAGGTTATTCGGATTCTGATTGGGCTGGAAATCCAGATGATCGAAGATCAACCACTGGATATGTGTTTGGCATTGGATTCAGGGTTGTTTCATAGAGCAGTAAAAAGAAGCCTACTATATCTTTGTCTTCTACTAAAGAAAAATATAAAGCCTTGTGTGCAACAACTTGTGAAGTTGTTTGGTTGAGAAGACTTCTTCAAGATGTTGGAGAAGAACAAAAGGAACCTACAATGATTAAATGTGATAATCAAAGTTCAATCAAGCTGGTGAATAATCCGATTTATCATGAAAATACAAAACATATTGATACTCAGTTTCATTTTGTTAGAGAAAAGTTGCAGTCCAATGAAATAGCTCTTAGGTATTGTAATACTTGTGAAAATGTTGTTGATATTTTCACTAAGCCTCTTGGAAAGATTAAGTTTGAGATGTTTAAGGAGATGTTAGGTGTAGAAGTCAATCCATTCTCCATTAAGTGGGAGACTTGAAAATAATGGAGCAAGAGTTAGTTTCATAGATGAACTCTACTAGTACTTAATGTAGATCCTAGTTTTTTGGTGATCTGTTGTAACCACCCAAGTAGATATGGTTTCCTATATTATGATGTAATCAACCTTCAATCAATAAGAGATTGTGGGCGTAGCCTCACTGTGTGTTGTTTCTCATAATTCTAAGTAGCAATCCCTTTATCACACTACTAATCTAATGATATTTCATGGAAATCTCAATCATTTAATGAAAAGAAAAATCAATTAACAAAAAACAAAAAAAATAATAGCTACTTCAACTCCTTTCGACACCATTCACAATTAATTTTATGAGTTCACACATAGTGCTTTAAGTATACATCTCTGAACTTCCTCCTTTTGTTACTTATTTTTGTGTATTAGTCGAGTAATGCTTAACTTCAATGTCGAGTAATTCTTAACTTCAATGTCGAGTAGATTCTCCCTTTTATGGGGCACAGTCTCTCATGATTTTCAAGTTGAATTTTCCATCACATCCCATCAATTATGTGCTTAGGGCATCCACATATCCTCTAGAAATCACTATTCCTTTTATACGTAGGATGTGGTCTAGCTCAAGTAGAAATTCAGTAATATCACATTTGCATCATAATCCTTTTTAGAAAATATGGGGAAAAAATAAACATTCCTTATGGGAAACACATGTTTACAAAATTTGAATTTTTTTTAGAATTCCCAAAACCATATGATGTAAATGTTAAGAAAAAAACTTTTATAACCATAATTTGTATTCTGGTCTAGTCAATGGAATTGATGATTGATTTTGGCCTTTTTCAATTGCTTTATACTTCAAAAAAAAAAAAAAANTTTTTGTTACTATGCAAGGAAATTATGCAATGAAATACAAATTGTACTAAGAGGCATCAACCTAGGACAAGAGTAGGTGAGTGAGGCTTGGAGTGGCTATAGGTGAAATATTATTGTCCTTCACATTACTAGACGTTTGGAGTACTTTGTTTTCCTACAAACCTAAACGATAAGAAGCCTAGTTGGTTCTTTATGCTTTTAGGGTCATTGACAATCAATTGAGCAACTTCACCTTTGATATTGAATTATTGCACATTTTACAATTTTGATTTATGATAAATATCAATCTAGATACATCAAATCCTTGTGGAAAGAGATAGAACAACTATATAAGGTCTTATAAATGGTGTAAAGGGTTCACTCCCATTGATATGCCTTTTTTTCACTTTGTTAGATGCATACACAATGTTTTACTCAACTGATGGTTTTTGAGGCCTAATGAATTGTCTTTGTTTCATAATTATTTTCATTATTTTGTGATCCATTTGGTGGTTAAACTCAAAATATCGTATTTCTTGTTTCTTTAAGGATCAACAAATAACTTAAGGGCTTGTAACTAATTTTTTTGTATTATTGATAAGACTTTAGCTATCTCATTGCAAATTAAAAGATCTTATAGCATGGTAATGAACTTAGAAAGCATCACAGTTTCTAAGATAAAACGATAATATCTACTAGTGGGCTATCCTTTTTGGGTCCCTTCGTGCTGTCACATACATGTTTGGAAGGTTTTAGAATAGTTATCTTACACTTCCTATGGATACAACGATGTACTGGGATGTTTGAATATGTTCCCAAAAAGAAAATAACTAATATCAATGAGGATTTAGTTCAAGATTCTATATCTATTCAATGTTAGTTTTTCTAAGTTTCTTGAGAAAAGTTTGTGATATATTAAAATCGAAAGCTAGATCTCATGCTCATACCCTGCTAGCTTAGATAGATAGGGAAAATTCTATGTTGATGCAATGATGGATTTATATGCACTCTATGTGGGGATGTCAATTATTTCTTAAGTCATTTAAGTAACAAATTTTCTAAAAAAATGATTTTTCCCACACACACACACACACAAAATTCAAGGTTTAAGACAAAGTATCACTTGTTTTATGTAATGAAGGATTTCTAGGTATTCCATGAAGAGATGGAAATTGCTTTCCTTAGAGTCATCCATTAGTTTTCTAAAATTTATAAAAGATATTAATAGAACTTTCTTTGTCAATCATGGGCATTCTTTTTGGGTATGTATTATATTCTTTGCATGATTGTGGGTCCCCTATTAGTGGTTTTCAGGGCCGAGCCCTCAAATTGTTTTTTTTTGGGGGGGGGGTTTATTCACCAAATTTTTGGGTGGTATTTTCCTTTGGTGAGGGTGATTTAGTGGTGCATGGTATTTGAGCCCATGGTTTTCAAATTCCAGTTAAGGAATTAAGGTCGTAATTTAAATTAGGTCAATGGATTAGGGTTTTTTGGATGTCGCGTGATCCTATATTTTATATATTGTATTGTAAACAATGAAGTTAGATGATGAATATAATTAGAGTTGCGGCTCTAAAACAGGTAGCTGGTTTTCTTGGTTGGGTTTCCTGGTTAAATCTCTGTGTATATGTGTAATTGCAATTATTTTCTTTTCTGTGTTAAGAATTTGTGTGTGCATTTCCTTATTGTAAACAATTTTAAACTTACTTTGGTATAAGATAAGTTATTGGCTTTAAGGGGATACCTTTGTGGCTAAGGGTTTGGCTCAAGTCTGTGATTAACCTTGTTACAATGGGAATTTTGCGATATTGATTCTTGTGGTGAAAAGAAATGATGATCAATTCAAAAATAAAGATCCAAAAATTTAACAGGCAAAGTTTTGTGTTAAGAACCAAATATCAATATAGCATAGAAAAACCTCAGAAAAAGTACTCAAT
>JASDQU010818695.1:32085-64853 GCA_032191745.1 Picea mariana | reverse complement strand
TAAATAAGGCCCACTATGGTAGTTAGATATAATAAATGTAAGAGGACTTCTTAGAAGGTTCTACTTCTAGAAGATTCCTCCTCTAGAATGTTCTTAGATGATGGTAGCACTATATAAAGGGGCTCAAGCAATGTAATGAGAAATGAAAAGAAGTATTGCATTTGGAGCAGAAGCTCATTAGGAGGAAGCCCCCTCGAAGAGGCAAGTGAACAGGAGAGGATCCCTTCCATAATAGGATCCATTGTATGGTGTTGCCCTACCTCAAGGGTTTGATAATAATATTGTGTGGTTTCTTCTATCTTGCTTTGTGGAGCTATTGTGTATTCAGTATTTGTGGTGATTATATCTTTAGATCTGGTATTGGTTCTTAACAATTGGTACCTCAAGGGTTTTGGTAATAATAAAGTGTGGTTTCTTCTATATTGCTCTTTGGATCTATTGTGTATTCAGTAATTGTATTGATTATATCTTCAGATCTGGTATTGGTTCTTAACAGGTTCACCCCCCCGGGTTACGCCCACAAAGATTTGGCATTCTATGCTTCTTTATTCATCTTCAAGTCTCTTGCGATGGATGTATTACATCAAAATTTTGATAATAGTGAGGCTGACCAGTGTCGTACCAAGCTCCAAAACTTGCAACCTGACCCTCAGTTACAATCCATAAGTCTCCAAAACTAAGTCAACATTAACTCCAAAACTCTCAACCAAACTATTACTGCGACTCAAAACTCACCAAACATACCACATATTAAGGACGATCTCCTCATATCTTACAATGCCTATTTATACTACCAAAATGGGTAAAAACCCTTACAACAAGACACAAAACCCTAACCCTAAGTGTATTAGGTTTTTCCACATATAAACCTCCTGTGCGCGACTGGTCTTCGATCCAACCCTTCCTTGCTTTGACTCTTCTTTTCCTCATGTTGCCTTTCCTTAATTCTCGACACACTGATTTCCTTGCCTTCTGGCATGCTGCTTTTTCCTTATTTCCTAGTGCGCTATTGCTGGCCCTCGACCAAGTTTTGAGAGGTCCTTGGTCAAGTTTGACCATTCGACAACCTGTTGAAGGTGGAGTGCAAGACAAGGTAGATATCGTGGGATTTTGGCCCCTTTTTGGGTCCTTTTGGGGATTTCGGAATATGTAACAGGTATGGGAATGTCAGCCCATGGGTTTACCCATGCTTAGGCGTATTTTGTAATACATAAATACAAGTCTAGGCGATGTAAGAAAATAAGGGAAGATGCATCTATGTGATGTTGTGCTAAGTGTAAGTGTGGCTTGTAAATGCTTTGTGCATATTCTAAGAGACTTACAGAGCTAAGTGCAAGTGGTTGTAACAGAYTGTGAAGGGMTTTGTGCTGTAACGCAAGGAAGGAGGATCTAGCGAGGTGCATATATCTCATGTCCTATGCAGAGTAAGGCTTTCATGGATTTTTTCATGTATCTGATTGAAGAAGCTAGTAAAGAAGAAGAGTTGGTGGTAGTATCCCCAGGGTGGGGGTGAACCACATACATGCTTTGTTGCTCTGGTTTGTGCGATGTGTTGGTGTATTTATGTGTTATCTTCTAAGTTCTTGACATAGATAGATAGATATATATGTTTATACTTTGTGCTTGTGATGAATCTGGATGCTAGATCTGACCTCTATGAACTTTCTTAGTGTTTGAATCTGCTAGATCTGATCTAATTCCTTCTGCTAAGTACTTAGATACATTAGATCTGGGTGAATGTTGCGATGCTTTGTTTTATCTGCGGAGTAGATATTGGTTAAATATTGATGAAGGTTTACTACTGAGTGCTCTGTTAAATATTAGAATCATAGATCTATTTCCTAGCTAAGGTTGCAGACATATGAGTCCTACAACCACCCCTTCCTCTACCTCAGGTGAGACTTCATTTGCTTCGCAGGTGTTGCCGAAAGGGATGGTAGTTAGGGTTTTGTTGGTGTGTTGTTGTAGCATTGAACCCTGGGTCTATCCCTGTGCCAAAAAATGGTTCTGTTTCCGAGACTGAAACTGTGATTGCTAGGAACTGAGGAAGAAGAAGCTTTGTGAAAATATTCAACTTGAAACTGAGAAAGCTCTGTGCGTAGATATTTTTCCCTATTGCACAACATTCTTCTTGACTTGTGAATCTTTGTGCTAAGAAAAGAGGTAAGATATGCAAGCTTTGCATTATGATAAAGGTAATAATAGTGAAAAGTTCTAGAACTAAAAGCTTTGTGCTCTGTAGAAGTAAGACAAGTGGAAAATTTTGTTTCTAAAGCATGGATCTAGGTATGTTTGATAGATTCTATCCTAGCTCAAAAACTAGGGTACTAGTAGATGAAAGAAGGTTTGACATGAGTAGATCTAATAAGAATAGTGAAAGATATGTTATACCTATGCATAGAAAGAATATTTGGACTAAAACATGGATGCAAGATCCTAGAAATAATTTTTTATAGGTTAGCTCCTACGATCCTAGCATGCAGTACAAAAAGGGCTAGGGATTAGTTAAAAGAATGAGAGGATTAACCCTCTATTACAGTTGCAAAAAACCAGGACATCGCTAAGGAATGCCCTGGGAGAAGACCTAGTTGTCTTTGTTGTAAATCTATGGACCATGAAGTATTGGATTTCCCTAGAATGATTGCTAAAGTTGAAAGAATGAATATGAACCAAGAAAACCCTAAGGCAGATCCATAAACTAATATTATGGAAGAATCTCAGAAAGAATTAGAGAAAGTATTGTTACATATGAGAGAAACCCTAACTGACCACCGACATGTCAAATTATTAGAGATCTTCAAAGAAAAAGAATGCATTGAAGCAAGATTAGGAGACTTCGACGTTGACTGTGTTCTGGATGAGGAAACATGGGTGAATTTTATGACAGAAAGAACCTGGGAACTTTTAGGAAATCCTTCTATGGTTCCTTCACTGGGAGGAATAGGATTATTCAGAGGAAAACTGATAACCCTATGTGTGAATCTCGCTCAGATACCTATGAATGTCAATGGAACTTTGACAGAAGAAGATTTTGAGATCATTAAATTTATTAAGGACAACACTCCATTTACCATGTTACTAGGAAGACCTTGGATTGAACGAGATCAATCCAGAAGGAAGAAGAAGCAGAAGTCTTAGAGCAAAAGAAGCAAGATTTAAAAGATTTTATAACTAAAAGGATCACACACTTGATTGAAGAACATGAGAACATATCACAACTATTTAACAACAACGACGTAGATATCAAAGTTGCAAGAACACTAGAGGACACACAAAAGACTGAAATACCTATCCCAGATAAAAAAGAAGTATTACCCTTGAATCCTAGGAAAGAATATCAACAACATGCAGGCACTATGTCAAAACAAGATAAGAATCATAATGGGAAAAGGAATACTGAGACAAAGCTCACTAGAAATAAGGCTAGAAAACTAAGTAAGAAGAGAGCTAAGATAGAAAAGTTGCAGAAAGATCCAGAAGGAACCTGGCTGAAGGAAAATTTGCAAAATTGGAGCTTCGTCAGGATATCGGCACAACGACACATGGAACTTCTCTATGGTGAAGCAACATAGCCGTTGGGGACATTAGAACCATTAGACCAACACTCTGAATGGGTAGAAAGGCATTTATGACTAGACAACTCACCATCAAACCGTTGGGACTGCACCATAACTGACAGAACAAAGTTTAGGAAGGATTCATACTCGTTGCAAGAGACCCGCTGCCAAGTTACCTATGAATCCTTTTTCATAGGTAACTTGGCAACGGGTCTCTTGCAACGAGTATGAATCCTTTTTCTAACACTTTTTCTAACCAATAATTTGAGCCCGCAGAATAAGTTGATATTTCATAGTGATCATCGCATTGTTTCTATCTATTCCATTGCAGTGTCTAAGTTAATATGAACTCGATCTAGTTAATCCTGAGTGCATATGTCTAAGGATCTCAACGCAATCAGAGAATATGTGATATAAGTACTCCTTGAATTGATGAATGAAACTGTCATGTTGGAGAAAGGATTATCTGTAGGCGTACAGGATCCATCCACAAGAACAGTGCAAGCATCTTCGTCGACTGCTTGTAGAGTCAGACCATCCCAACCATCAGATGAAGAGTGAACCAAGCACAGGGATGATCTCGCTAATGCCAAATTGATCCTGAATATATTACCCACCTACATACCACCTCTGAGCAATGCAGTAAATTGAGATAGTGTGCCCATAGATTTCAAGTACACCTTGGTCACTGTGAACCTCTCGAAGGGGATCCGCGTAGTTCAAGCAGACCAAGACAAGATTGCAGCGTTGAAGTTCAGTGAATTCAACCTCGACGATCGAAAATTCTATAACATGCTTGCCCCACATAAGTACTTGACCAAAACAAAGGGGAAGAATTCAAAGATAATCCCCCATACATGGACCCATAACCTCACGCAGTCGACCCTGCTGAACGTCATGAATATCCCACACTTCGGAAGACACCAAGAGGTGAATTACTGTGTCAAGATGTTGCTTTCTTGTTACCATGGTGGTTATTTGTGGCTAGACCGTCGTATCACAGTTGATCCGACGCTGATCAATCAGATCACAGGGTTGAGTATGCAGGGACCTGATCCACAGGATATTTATCCAGGAAAATCCATGGATCACACTCTAGCACAAAGGATCAAGGACACCTACGACAATGTTGATAAGGGGACATGAGGCTACAAGGTAGCTTCTATCCATAGTGGCACAGTGAGCCTCGCCTATCAGTTGATTGTGGGGAAGTTAGTAAGAAAGAACTGACCTACCAAAGTCAACGGATTTATAGTCAACCTTGCAGGAAAGTGCGCGGAAGGCCTACAGATGAACTGGGTGAAGTACCCGGTGAATCAGTTGGAACTAGACTGTAGAGAAGCACAAGATCAAGGTTACAAATTCCATTTTAGTTGGCTTTTGATCCTTATCGCATTTATCACCTAGGAGATGACGGAAGGTGAGACCTTTTCCGACATCGATCCATTTGAGCCACTGGAAGCAAAGTTCAGTACACTTTGGTATTCCAACGATATGAAAAAACAGTGGTAGTCAAATGTTGGTTTGCATACCTACCATGATCAGCTGAAGAGAGCCATCCAGTCTGAGCCTCGCATGAATCCGAACACTCTACACTGGTTCCAGCCTTTGATGAAGTTCAACGTAGATTGTCATTTCATTTATATTACAACGCATGTTGATGAACATAAGCAACAACTTCAATCCTACTACACGCTGATGGAGGAGGACCTAGAGGAGATTAATAAGGAATGGCCCATTGACCTCCTTATTCCCACCAACCCCACAGAGATATCCGACATCGACAGCCCATAAACTATGCAGGATACACCCAAACCTAGCAAGACAAAGAAGATCGAAGAGGTCCAAGGATTAGACAGTGCATCTGTGAAGACTGCTTCCATATCACCAGAGCAAGGAGGTGATGGCGAAGAGTTAGATGATAAATAATTCGAACAGAAACAATGAGACAAGGTTGATCCCCTGAAGAAGAGGAAGGGTTCACCTCCAAAATCTTCTTCCCGAAATAAATCGAAAGCCTCCATGACCAAGATGCAGACTGTCCTCACCTCAGACAAATTTGACTTCTTCATAGCATCCCTGAACGATGCTTCGCTAGAAATTGCAAAACAACAAGAGGCCAAGTAGGAATAAATGTATGATAGGATTGAAATCGAACTCCAAGGGGTACATTAGGCACTACAGTCTAGTCTCACAATCCCCACTGTGCCTTTGGCATTGGGAACACCAGATATGGGAGATGAGCCAATCCAACTCCACTGATTAGTTGATACAGTCAAAGCTCTCATTCGACGAGCACAAGAGGAAATAGAACAAGCCACCCAGGCTTTGATGCAAGTACAATGAGTACTTGTAGAACAACACCAAGCTGCAGAATAGGAAAATATTTCCCTCCAAACAAATTTTGACGAAGAAAAAGAACAGATACAAAAAGGAAAAGAACAGTTTCTCATCGAGCAACTCAAAGTAAAGGAAGCAGTCAATAGAGAACTTTGCTTTGTGAAAGTTGTAGAAATAAAGGTTGAATATTGAGATACATAGCAAGTAGAGCATCTTGAATAAGTGATCCAACAACTACAACAATGCATTGCTGACTTAGAACTACATGTAGTGCCCGAGACCCCACAAGATGTGAAGGACCAAAGAGAAGCAACTTCCAGGAGCACAGTTGAGAGACTAAAGGCCCTTGATATGGAATACAAGCATCTGAGTGATCATAGTGCCCTGACATATGAGTGACTTGATGAGAGTCCAAAATTAAGAGCACTGGAGTCACAACTCCAAGAGGCGAAGTATCAAGCCGAAATGATATAGGCATAGTTGAAGCTCTTGTTAGATGTGGAAAGAATAAAGAGATCTCAAGAGAAATGCACCGCCCAGTAGTAGATTCACACTATTCAAAGAAGAGTTATGGAAGTAACTTAGAGACTCCAACCCATACAAGATAAGGCCTACCAATTTTTTAGAGAAGTTGAAGGCCGAGGAGCAGAACTAGAGCAGGTTATTAATGTAGATAAACAATTCCTAGAAGGACCTCTAAATGATGCAGTCATCCAAGAATTTGTTGAACAAGAGGTCATAGCACAACAACAAGTTGAAGTAGCTCGAGCCAAGCTTGAGGCTTTTGAAGAAAAAATTTCTACATCAGAGTGACTTGGGACGAGTCACAGGTGATTTTTGGGGGCATGTTGGCCCTAGACCAAGTTTTGAGAGATCCTTGGTCAAGTTTGACCATTTTGGACTTCGACAATGTGTCAAAGGAGGAGTGCAATATGAAAAAGATATCATGGGATCTCGGCCCCTTTTTGGGTCCTTTTTGGGATTTGGGAATATGTAATGGGTATGGGAATGTCGGCTCATTTGTTTACCCATGCTTAGGTCTATTTTGTAATATATAAATAGATGTCTAGGTGATGTAAGAAAAGAAGGGAAGAGGCATATATGTGATGTTGTGCTAAGTGCAAGTGTGGATTGTAAATGCTTTGTGCATACTATGAGAGACTTGTAGAGCTAAGTGCAAGTGGTTGTAACAAACTGTGAAGGGCTTTGTGCTAAAATGCAAGGAAGGAGGATCTAGCGAGGTGCACAGATATCCTGTCCTATGCAGAGTAAGGCTTTTATGTCTTTGCGCATGTATATGATTGAATAAGGTAATAAAGAAGAAGATTTGGTCGACATAGCCCCAAGGTTGGGGTGAACCACATACATGATGTGTTTCTCTACTTTGTGTGATGTGTTGGTGTACTTATGTGTTATCTACTAAGTGCTTGACATAGATAGATAGATAGATCTATTTATACTTTGTGCTTCTGATGAATCTAGATTCTAGATCTAACCTCTGTTAATTGCTTAGTGCTTGAATCTACTAGATCTTATCTAATTCCTTATGCTAAGTGCTTAGATACATTAGATCTGGGTGAATGTTGCAATGCTCTGTTTTATCTACGGAGTAGATATTGGTTAAATATTGATGAAGGTTTATTGCTGAGTGATTTGTTAAATACTAGAATCATATATCAGTGTCCCAACTAAGTTTGCATACATCTAAGTCCTGCAACCACCCCTTCCTCTACCTTGGGTGACACTTCATCTTCTTCGCAGGTGTTGCCGAAAGGGTAGGTAGTTAGGGTTTTTTTGGTGTGTTGTAGAGTTGAACCCTAGGTCTGCCCCTATCCCAACAATGCTCCATTACTAGTCCCATTTCCAACTATATACCATTATTGCTACACATTTCCAAAAATATCCTGCTCCAACAGCCCCCCCAACACTAACCTGTAGCTCATCCCAAGCCACTCTGATAGCGTTTTCATCTTTGAAAGAGTTCTCTAAATTTTGGAATCTACTTGAAATCTCTTTAGAACGAGTCTTCACCCGTGTTCTCTTCTCAACAACATACTCCGCATTCTATGCTATGATGTTCTCCTTTAGTATTTATCCATCCTCTAACCTAAGTATTTCCATATTTCCCTTGGTTGCAACCATATCTATCAGTATCTTCTATGCATATTCCTACAATGTATCTAGCGGAGTCTGCCTCAACTACTTATCTATTTTCACCTTCTTCAATTATGCCTGTAAATTCTTTAACTCTTCTGCACTCATAAGCCTATCCTGTATTTTCATTTCCTTCTTCTTTTGCTTCAAATATTGTGTGGTTGTGTTGAATCCTTCTTCATTTTGTTCCAACACCTGCAACTTCTTGTCCTCCTACAGACTTGTCCATACTTATGCGCTTCTGTCATATAACTCTGAAACTTCCTTGATACTATGTGCCATGTTCTCCTTATGTTCGACCACCTCCTTCTCTCTATGTGATATAACTTATGGAGGAATGATTGGTTTCAATACCTCCATCAAGTCTGTGATATGTCTCTTATAATTCTCCATGGATTGTGTTATTCTTCCAATATTCTCTTCTATCTATAAATGTGCCCCTTCTTGCGCATTTTCTGGAATTGACTTGAAGACTTATTCTATGTACTAATATATTTGTCCAATGCACTACTTTGCCTCATCCTTCTCAATATGCACTTTGTTGAGGGTTATCTTTATTTTTTCCTTTCTGTCCTTAACTATTTGTAACTTTGTCGCATATGTGTGTGCTACACTAACTTGAAGTTTATAAAATTCTTTAGTGGGGACCTTGGCCAATGCCAAGTCCAAGTGGTCAATATCCTTTAGTTGTTTATGCATTGTCTCCTCATCCCTTTGTAGCATATCTTGAGTGATATAAAAATTCTTACTTCTTAACGATATAATGTGGACTGTCTCCTATGTGGAGATTGTATCTTCTTGAGAAGTATTTTGTGTTTGTGCCCTTCTCTTCCAGTGTACTATATTCAGTTGTAGTTGTACCAAAATTTCCTTAACTTCTGATAGCTTCTTTATAATCTCCTCCCGTTGCTTCTCAACATTTTCCCATGACTCTACTACATAGTTCTGTAGCTTCTCAGCCACTAGTTCAACATCATCCTCTGTCGATGTTAGCTCCAAGATGCTTTTATGGACCTTCATCTTCTTTCTCTGACCTACTTCCTGTAGCACTATCCTCTTCATTGGTAGGGTTTATGTCTATGCTGAATTTGTAGGTACTTTTATGTATAGGATATCTCCACCTCCTTCTAGTTCCTCCTACATAGGAACATTTGTTTCCTTCTGTGCACTTTTGTTAGTATCCTTTTGTTGTGTTCCACCATTAGTCACTTTGGCACAATCCTTCTCCTACATTGTTGGATTTTTAGTATCCTTTTGTCTATGTTTTATCACTTTCACACTCCCTCCTTAAGCCAAGTGGATATCGGTGGCCACCCACCCGTCCCAACTGGCTCAAAACAATTTTCTTGCAATTTTGGTAATTTACTATTTTTAGTCGTTTTTAACTTCTAAGGCAATTTTGAGGGCCTGAATGAAGGTTTCTCAGGATAAAGATTCTAAATTCTAGATGAAGGCTCTGATTTACCCCCCAGATGAATCTCCTCAAGGATACCTTTCCAACGAGTTATCGTCTTCCGCAAACAAAGATCGTATGCCAAAGTTACTCCCCCGGGAAGTTGATACACCAAACTACCCAAAACGAGGTCCACAAAACTATTGGATTTTCATCTTCCGGGGTTAGGGTTTTGGATATTATTTACGATAAAAAAACCTTTGGAATCTCATTTTAAAATCATATTCTTTTGAATGCGAGTAACCATCACATCTCTTCTTAGAGATAAGCTGCCACCATTCTAGCGAGTCTTTCGCTCTGTATTTTTACAGTCTTTGTACGTTTTCACTCATTAATATAAAATTGTGTATTAATGTATCTTTATGTTTATGGTTGTATATTTGATACATTTGTATTATATTATTGGATATCTAAGATACCTTTGTACATTTCTTTATTATATATCCGATCTCATTTTGTGCCAACAATAATTCAGATTAGTGGTATCAGAGCAGGATGCTCTTGATCATTCTTCAGTGCATGTCCCCGACAAGGTTCGATTATAGAAATTTGGGTCTAAAACTTGTCTCTCTTGAGGACAATCTCTCTCGCATGCCCAAGAAACCCTCCATGGCGGAAGAAAATAAAAATGACGGAAAAGAATATTCTATCAATATGTTGCTTGAGCAAGCTCTCACACGACAGAGGGATCAAATGATGGAGAATTTTTCCCACATACTTCAATGCTTTATGATAGTAGCAGGGACATCTTCATCAAGAAGACACTTTGGAGGCACCTCTCCTTTCAATTTACAAGTTAATTTTGACATTCCCATATTTGAATGGAAGATAGATGTGGATGCCCTAGACAAATGGTTAAATCTACTCGAAGGTTATTTTTATGTTCACCATTTTTTCGATAGTGAAAATTAATATCACCTTCACACTTCTTAAATGTCTCGCCCATGTCAAACATTGGTGGGAAACTTACTGGGATAAAAGTTCCACAGAAGAGTCTGGAATATATGGGGTCCATCCCACTTGGCATTTTTTTTGTACGGGGTAAAGGAACAATATTACTCGGTTGGAAACTATGAGGACCAGTATGTGAGATGGACCACACTGTGGCAAGAGAGGGGCCAATAAGTTATGCATTTCACCAATACCTTCCATACCTTTCCCACCAAGTTAGGTATCAATGAATCTGAACAACATTTGGTTCTAAAATATCGTGGGGCTGTACACAGATACATCCAAACTGAAATGGATTTTCTAGACATCTCATCACTCAGTACTGCTTATCGATATGTTGTTAAAATTGAGCAGAAATTTAAGCACCAGAAAAAATGGGAGTTCTGGTTTGCAAATATACAACAACCAAAGTATGATAAATATGACCCTAATAAATATCTTCCCAAAAACTAGTCCAAGACATAGGAAAATAAGGGCCATGGAAAGACGAAGAAGCACACAGGAAAATGGTGTGATTTCCAGAAAATCCCCTGGAAAAACACTGATGAATGTCACTCAAAACACTCATTGGTGGCCGATATCAAAGACAAGGAGTCCAACCCTGATTCATAATCTTATTCTAAAAATACTTGTAACGAACAGATCATCGACTCATACCCCACTGCTATTGTCGTGACCAAAACAATTCAATCAAAAGAACCAACAGATCCTGAAGAGGGGGAGTTCCTTTTTAATTCATAGATGTGGGTGAAAGAGACCCTGCTGCATTTTATTGTTGATAGAGGAAGATAGAAGAACCTCATCTCAGTAGAGGTCGTCAAACAGTTGGGATTGTCGACAAAACCACACCCACAACCATACAACATCAGGTGGCTTTGTTAGGGATGAGATCTTCATGTCATCCAACAGTGTCGATTGTCATACACCATCCAACCCTTCAAGGATGAGGTATTATGTGATGTTTATCCACTGGATGTCTGTGATGTTCTCTTGGGCCAACGATATATGTGGAATCTCCATTCTATCTATGAGTATCGACCCTATAGTTTCATTGTAACTCTTGGGGGTCATCTCTACAGGATACCATAGGTGGTTCCGACTACTGTCCCACCTAAACCGTACCGCAAGGTAGTATCTCATACTACAAAATTTAGCTTCTTCACAATCTGTTCAAAAGGTTAACAAAAGGATATTGAAACCATTACAACCTTAGCCCAAGAACCTTCATCCAACATAATCAGGTCGACAAGTTTACAGATAAGTGAAAATATTCCTTTTTCACACAGACATCTCATGTAGCTAGATTGTTTCAAAAGTTCCAACCCTTCCAGCCACAGGTTCGTGAAAACCTTCAAAAAGCTAAGCAATGCAACTTCTCCAATAAGGCAAGCAGCTTATTAAGATGCAGAATCAACAAACTATTTTCCCTTTCCCTTGGGAACTCAATGCAATGGATACCATTTAATCGTAAGGAGGGAGTATTTATCCATGTGGATATCAGTGGCCACCCACCTTTTCCAACTGGCTCAAAACAATTTTCTGGCAATTTTGGTAATTTACTATTTTTAGTAGATTTTTTCTTCTGGGGCCATTTTGAGGGCCTGAATGAAGGTTTTTTTGGATGGAGCTTCTTAATGACTGCCAAAGGCTATGATTTAGCCCCCAAAATTTATCTCCTCTATTATACCTTTCCAACGAGCTATCATGCACCCCAAACGGAGATCGTATGCCAAAGTTACGCCCTTGGGAAGTTGATACACCAAACTACCCAAAATGGGGTGTTACACATCAAAATTGCTCACTCCAATAGTGTCGCAAGTGTCATCATTACAAGTGTTGTAAGTGTCACATCTTGTTCGCAAGTGTCGCATCTTGACTACAAGTGTTGCAAGTGTCACAAACATCATATTTCCATCTTTCCTATGTCTTGCCTCTAACAACATCACAAAGACACTTAAGACACCTCAAAGACTAGTTTTGAAGAAGAGAGATCACTTGACAGGGAGTACAAACCTTTTTCCATTGAAAGAACCACTAAAAAATGGATTTTGGAGAGAAGCACTACCCTACCCACTGTCAGGGAGTGCTGGCGCTCCCTGAGCCTCTTTGGGGGAGTGTTTGAGCACCCTGTGCACCCTTTTGGGGGAGCGCTACCCTTTTCTGAGCAAGTTTTGGGTTTGTTGAGGAAAAACAGGGAAGAATCCCTCAATTTCTGAAGGTGGTTGGATTCAAATAGTTGGTCAAAGAATGATCTTAGGGAATATCCTCAACTGAAGGAGAGGAATCCTCAACTCATCCCAAAGATCTCTCAAGTGGTTGGACCTCTCCAAGGTTATATAAGGAGGCCTTCTCGTGATGAAAAGGAGGATGGGGATTGAGAGTTATACCAGACTTATGATCCTATAAGTGGTATGTCATCAGAGCAATTAGTGTAGATTACTTGAGAAAAGGGGTTGGACAAGGAGAATTGGAAGAAGTTGATGCACCTTCATTCAAAGGATTGTAAGTACTTTTACTTGTTCTCATGAATAATCAATGCTTGGCTTGTTTCCTTCAAGCTTGTGCTTGTTCCATATAAGTTTGTCTATAGTATATGGATCTATATTTGAGCTAATCTCAGTAGAGTAGGAATTCCAATGTATCTTTGTTTGTTCTACATAACCTATTAGGGAGCTCAGGATCGAAACTCATCCTGGACTTTGCAAGAACAAACATCGCTAACAAGGTACATATCTTTCTTATTCTACTCTATATATTAACTTTCTTAGATCTAAAAGGATGTTAGTGTCCATTTTAATCACTTTTCTGTCTTGGTCTTAGGAGTCTAGAGACCAAGAGGGAATCCACTTGTCCATAGGGGGATTCACCTACAACAGAAATTGGCGACTCCACTAGCGAGGAGCTCTGATTTTTGTTTCCATTCCCGGATCTTTTTTTGGCCCTTTGCCCACTAATTTGACCTTCTCCATATTGTCATTTTGATTCTTAGATTTGTTTGATTGCCTCTTTATTTCATCATGATCACTTTGATTGACTGAATTTATTTGATTTTTTGAGTTTCTGGGCATTTTTCTTAGTTTTTGGAGCAGAGCGCTCCCCCCTTGTTGCTCTCAAAGTGCTAGCACTCCCCTTTATCCTTACATAGAGCATTGGAACTCGCTGGTTCCCCTTACACCAGACCGCTACCCCATTGTTGTGAGAAATTATCCAGAATTTTCATCTTCTGAATCTATTTCTTGGTTTTGGCACTTGCTCAGGGTATCATACTCTCAGTCCATCTTGTTATTGGCCTTCAATACCCTATTTTCTAAGGATTGATCTCCTCTTGTTTGGGAATTTGACATTTTCTTTCCTTGCCTTGAAGTCACTCTTTGTTTTTGCTGACCTAGAGTTAACTTGTTTTTTTCTTCTCCTTTATCTGACTGAGTGGAAGCTTTTGTGAGGAAATCCAAAGGTCTGTTAACCTTTCCATTTGATCTTTGAGGTCATTTTTCCAACATTTCTCTTTTGTTTGAGGTTTTTTGGTTCTTGTTTGCAAATTTGGTTATCTTTGTCCTTCTTGTCTATTTCATGGCAAGAGTGTATTTTTTGTTTTGTGTGAGGTTTGATTCCGATTGTTTAATACTGAAGTCTGATTGGCATTTAGAATTCTTACATCTGATTATAATTCACATATAAGAAAAATGACATATTTTAGTGACTGGTTTGGATATTAGAAGGCATTTCTGAAATTTTTAGCATTACATTGGATTTGAGTGAGAAACAAATTGATTAAGGACATTGCATATTAGTGTTTGATAGGGAAAACAATTTTTATCCTTCCCTTAAATAGCCATTCATTGAAAGAAATGAATGCTTATCATCTTCTTGTGCATTTTTTGGGAATTGAGTCATTATACCATCAGTTTCATTATCATTCACCCTTTGAGTAAAGAACAACCGTAAAATCATCACTAATTAAAATTTATCTAGAACATTTTGTTTTTTAGATCTTCCACCAACATTAATGTTATAACCCTAAATTGCACCATACATGCTTACTTGGCATCAGACCAACTCATATCCCTTCTTTTCCAAAACTATGCTGAACAAACTCTTTGAAAATCCTCTTGGGTCAAGGCCCACGCGCCCTAACCCATTATTGCACGTGTGTGCACGCTGGCAGGCCCACTACAGCCCGCATGTACCTAACAAATCACAAAAAAGGGAAAGTTTTCGATGGAACAAAAAGCTATGGGTTAGTTAACTAAAACTCCCGGCCATGCATGGCTGAGAGTTCATCCAAAACCCTAGCTCCTTCTAGCCTATAAAAGAAGGGGTAGGGGTACCATTTGGAAGAGGAAAAAATATAGCGAAGAAACTCTACCCATTTGCAAAATCCATTGTCCCAACCCTTTAGCCTTTCCTCATGCCAAAGGAGATTTAACGCAAAGCAGTTGGAGGACAAAAGAAGAGGAGTCCAGGATCAGGATCAAGGAGCGGTGGCCGGTATCGAATTTGATTGTAAGTTGATTCATTTTTCAAATATTAAAATAATACTTTTCTCGTCCCAATGCATGAGTTATCTATGGTTGGTTTAATTTATGCTTAATTTATAACCCTCAAGTAGAGAAGTAGCATGCATTCATAGTTTTTTGTCTTGATTGCAAGTTATCTTTGGAAGGAGCAGCACAAGAAAGTGGTCAAAGCGCAACGGAGGATCTACATCGAACGCCAAAGATAAGGTTAGTAGTCATTTTCCATGCATGTATTGTGAAAGAGGGGTTTAAGTTTTCAGTTGTAGGTTAAAAAGTAATTTCTTTACGGTCAAAATCTGCATGCAAGTCTGACCCTAGTTTGCTAGTCCATAGGGTATTTTTCCCAACAACAATTAGACTAGGATTAACACTTTGGATTAGGCTATGAGTACAACTCTCCAAAGTTTTCAAAAAAAAAATTAGCATCCTGAGATAGGGAGAGTCAAATCCAATTGTTGTATAGGCTTTTTGGGATCCCCCTCTCACACAGGGGTTATGCACGAGGTCACATTCAGGACAGTTTCAGAGATTATTCCTCCGTGGTTAAACTATTTGTAGTGGTTGGATCGTATATTGGGGGTCACTTGAAGGTGTACGCAAAATTATGTGTGGGAGCCTCTCGAGCTAATTTCAGACTTGTTATCTTGCCCATACGTTCGGATTGGACTGTCGACTATACCCACCCAGGGGATGACCACGAGATGGTGTCCTTAGTTTCCATAATACTTAGGTACTTACACGAGGTGACGGTGAAGGGAAGTCTCACTATACCTAGGATAGACATTGGTCAAACTCACTCAAGCTCCTTGGAGGGTAAATCCACAATTACTACGTGGAAGCTTGCACCAAGGTGAAATTTCATTACGCAGGTTGCCATTGTAACTATTCCACCATATCCTATCCCCTTCTTGACTTGATCACGCGACATTGGATTTCATCACCAATTACTATGATCATTGAGAAAAGTTTTGTTTGCTTGGTTTTTGATTCCTAGATTTTATTAGCGTATGTTGTTTCTTTTTGTTAGTTGGCCTTAGATTTTTAGAGTGTACTGTTATTCTTCAAAATTGAGCCTGTAGACGATAAAGGTATTCTTCGATCATGTAGGATGCAAGGGTTTCCTCCAGAAGGCTACCAACCCTTACCTCCTAACCCTCCAGAAGACAACTACCATGGAGAGGTAGAAAATCACTTTGATGTTGGAAGTTTTGTTGCTCCTCCGTTAGATAATTTAGAAGGCGCTTTGGTTACAGTTGAGAATCCCTCTCCTCGCATTACATCTGTGTTGAAAATTCATCTTGAACCACTTTTGCTTCATTTAGACTCTCTTGGGAACATCATAGACGAAGAGGTCCCACAGTTACCTGCGAGAGCTTTTATCGACACATATATGGGATCCACAGAACCAACCTTTGGTGATGAGTATAGGACTCATGTTCGTCCTACCACTGCAGTAGATAAAAATCCCACACCTTCTCATTTTGTATGGAGGAATTCATCAGGACGCAATCTCTATGAGCATTTTGAATCCTTTCAACAACCCTTTAATCCTCATGACCCTCCTATTGAAAGTGTGCCATCTGGTCAAAATATGAATCACCCCATCTATCAGGTCATTAAACCTACTGTTGCATCAACAAAATTCTATCCTAATGATGGACTCATCACCTCTACTCATTCCCAAGGCACTTCAATCCCTACCCCCATTTTTACAAAATTTCACTCTACAACTCCACATGTTCCGCACGATCCTGCTGGGACATCTTTTCACCCGAGAATGCAGACCCTTGCCAGTCAAATACAACTGACTGGAGGGAAGCCACCATCTAGAAGACCTATCCCTCCTGGAAGACCACCATCATATTGTGGGCCTACTCGTCCTGGGGGACAACCCCCTTTTCATGTTCTTCCTGGAGGGCAACCTCCCTTTGCTAGTCATACCCCAGTCGTTAATCCACCGCTGGCAGGGGGGCAACCTTCGTCTACTAGAAAACCTTCATAATCCTAGGGAGTATCTTCTAGAGGCCCATTTACCCAACCCCATGTTGGGGGGAACTCATATCATAACCCACAAGGAGGAGTATCAAATCTTGTTCCTTCCGGACCGTCTTATGGACAACCTTATCTGGGTGGCATCCCAAACACCACCTGGAGTCCTCAAGGACATCAACCTTATCCTCCCCATGTGTCCAATGTGTATCCATCTGTAGGATCTATTCCTTACCCTCCTCAAGGGAATAATGTTCATCCTCTTTCTGGGCAAGCAAATCACCCAGATTATAATGCTTAGAACCCACTGGGTTATGCAAATGTTTCTCAACCATCATCAAATCCTGTTTATCCTGGTCAGCAAAAACCGTATGTAGGAGGACCTACTGGTTACAACTATCCACCTAACCTATTTTATGGTTCTACTGGTGTTCCTATTCCACACTAGTATCATCTGCAAATTAACTGACAGATACCTTTCCTTGCGAATCTGGATCTCCAAACTTGTCTCGATTAACTAATGATCCTATTTTTCATTCACCGGTTTGGATAGTTATTATAGCTAAACTTCCTTTTGATATTCCAAAATTTGATGGAAAATCTGGAGAAGATCCAAATAACCATGTGATGACTTTCCATTTGTGGTGTTCATCAAATTGCCTCATGGATGATTCTATACGTTTTCATCTTTTCCATCGAACACTTATGGGCTCAGCAACAAAGTGGTATATTGAACTACCACGTGATTCTTTCCATGATTTCAACTCCCTTGCCATGTCTTTCCTCACACACTTTCAACTACCTATTCGCTACGAGAAGGGTACTGAAATCTTGACCTCCCTTCATCAAATTGACTTCGTGCATATATTTGACCATATTCATGAGTGGAGATGACGACGAAGGATGATCAAAGTAATCATTCCTGACATATTATTGGCGAAGTGGTTTACTAAATCACTTTTACTCTTGATCGCTCGCGATATTGCTATGGGTGGCATGGTCACCGAGGAAGAAACCATCACTCGGGCTCAATACAAAGATTTGGTTTATTCACAATCTGGTACTTTGTATGATTTTCTTCCAAATGCTACTTGAGCTAATACCGATCCATCTAATCCATCATCCTCATCTCATGCATACGATGTTATCAATTTCGTCAAAACTCAATATACTTCCCAGTCGACCACACTCTCCTCTACCTCCCCCCAAACTCAGATCTCTGAGGTGAATGTAGTTCAATCTGCCCCTTCACAACAATCCATAGGTAAGAAGAAGACAAAAAATAAATCAAAAAATA
Source organism: Picea mariana (assembly GCA_032191745.1). Taxonomy (NCBI): domain Eukaryota; kingdom Viridiplantae; phylum Streptophyta; class Pinopsida; order Pinales; family Pinaceae; genus Picea; species Picea mariana. The sequence continues at coordinate 46,595 of JASDQU010818695.1, read as the reverse complement.
CTAATAACAATGAACAAAAAAAAAATCAAACTCAAACACCTGCTACCGAAAAGAAACCACAACGGAAACTGAAATTCTCATGTATCATTTGTGGTGACAATTACTACACTCAAGACTATCCACATCGCAATGGAGTGGCCAAACTTTTGTAGGGAAATTCACAACCCGCTGTGCTTACTCAACCTTTTCCACAACAACAATCCATGGTTTCTCAAACCCCCTCTCCTGGGGNAAAAATACTAATAACAATGAACAAAAAAAAAATCAAGCTCAAACACCTGCTACCGAAAAGAAACCACAACGGAAACTGAAATTCTCATGTATCATTTGTGGTGACAATTACTACACTCAAGACTATCCACATCGCAATGGAGTGGCCAAACTTTTGTAGGGAAATTCACAACCCACTGTGCTTACTCAACCTTTTCCACAACAACAATCCATGGTTTCTCAAACCCCCTCTCCTGGGGGTATCTCTAGCCATCCTCATGATGAGGCCTCGATGAGTGCACATATTTATATGTTTAATGGGATTAATTTGACCACTCTCTCTAAGACATACGACACACCAGATAACCCTGACAAAGGAAACTTTACTAATGGTACCGGTACTTTACCGGATCCATCAGTGTCCTCCGTTAGTCCTCCATCGATTAATCCTCCATTTGGACCAATTAATATTGAGAAGCCTATGTTAGACTCTATATTACGCCCTCCTAAGAGCACTATCTGCAAATATACCTTTAATCCTAGTTCATGTGCCGCCCAGAACTACAACATTGTTGAAGATTTGGCTCAAGCACCATGTGCTATGTCTGAGTTAGAAGTTCTATATCACTGCTCCAGTCAATGTAGAACGCTCTTATCTACTATTGATGTTGTTGATCCTGAGTCATCCAACCATATCATGTTTAACATGGACAATTATACATCTCGACTCTCCCACCAACTTGCTTTCCAAGTTGATGTTGTTGTTCACAATCAACAAATCCACCGAACTATTCTGGATGAGGGAGCCTCAACTTGTGTCATGTCCTTAGCATGTTGGAAATATTTAAAATCACCCGCACTTAACAAACCCCCAATGATGTTGCGTGCATTTGATGGGTGAGGTTTTCATCCCCATGGAATTTTATAGTCCCTTCCCATCCAATTGGGTGGAAAAACCATCACTGTTGATGTCGAGGTGGTCAATGCTCCCCTCGATTACAACTTGTTACTTGGAAGAAGTTGGTTTTATTCTATGACTGTCATTGCCTCGTCAGTCTTTCGATGTGTACAATTTCCTCATCAGGGAAAAATTGTCACTTTCGATCAGTTAGATTTCTGTACAACCGATTCTCACGCTCCTGCTACCAATGACATTCCTTTCTTGGGAGACCACAATATCATGTATGAAAGAATTGGTGTTGGCTTGTTGAACGATTCTAGCCTTATGGGTACCTTCCCTACACCACTTCCACCAACTACACATCATATTTCCACTGTCGATATGATTTCGACTGCGACTTATCAATCTTTGGAATCATCTGACCCTTCGATTGTACCTAGTCTATTGGAATTCGATGCACTAGGTGACACCATACCATTTAGTCCAGCCGAAACATCATATATTTCTATCCAATCCTCTTCTCCCTCTTCGGATGACCAACATCTATTGGCACTCAACAGTTATTTGATGCCATCATGGTTAAGTTCCTTGTCATCTGCGATCAACTACATTTCCCCAATTTTTCCCTCTGACGAATCTATTATGGAAATGATGATCATTGACGAACTACCTCGGTATGATAACCATCATCGATCCTCTTTTCTTCCCCCTCTTGAAAAAATTCAGGGAGATATACACTCTCTCTTCCCTCCTGATGTTGATTTTCCATCGTCTCCCATGCCTTCGATTTCCGATGATTTGGATCCGGTAGTTGACATGATGATCTCTTCGCTAGGGATATTGGAGCCTGATATCCTTACCCTTGTCATGGCCCTTGACATGTATTCCTTCCAGAGTGATTTTCTTCCATCCAGTGAATATCTCTTGGAAGCCATGATCGGGTTTTGTCCCTTGACATACTTTCCTTCCAGAGAATTATTCTCTTGGAAACCATGATCAGGAAGAGGTCACGAGCACAATTTCTCTTCTCTGTAGAAATCTCATTAAAAAATGAAACAAAGGTCATGAGCATAGTTTCTCTTCTCTGTAGCAAGCTCGTTAAAAAATGAAACAGAGGTCACGAGCATAGTTTTCCTCTCTATAGCAAGCTCATGAAAAAATGAAACAACAATCTCGGGATTGAACCTGGAGCCCTAAGCATAGTTCCTTTCCTGTATCAAGCTTGTTAAAAATGAAACAATCACCTCTTTTGAACCTTCATTTCATCCACTCTTATCCTTTTTCTCCATCTAGTAAAGAAATTGGTGACAACCTCAAAGTCGGTGAATGAATTGAAGCTTCTAGGGAATGTCTCCAGCCTTTGATGATCATTCTGGAGTTAATCCCCCAGCTTTCAAGTTAGGGGCATACAGAGCTTAGTCTTTGTTCTTTCTCGTGCTCGTAAATACATGAGAATGCAACTGAGCAACCTTTTATCTCTTTTTCAGGATCACATGGTTACACGAAAAAGGAACCCCTTGGAGTCATCTTTAATCTCTTTTCAAACTCTCTAAACATGCAAATATTGCCAAGTGATATTTCTTCCTTTCCCACTCGTTAAAAGGTTTGAAAGGGCATCTTTCGAGTGATAATTTATCTCTCTTTTGGACTTGCAAGACTAGAATTACAAAAAAGGACAACATTGGAGTCCTCTTTAAGTTGTTTTCAAACTCTTTAAATATGAAAACCACTGAGTTTACCTTCTTTGGAATCGTTAAACAATCATACATTGAAGGGCCCATACGGGAGAAAACCCTTACTTCTTCTAGTTCATTAAACAAAGGAAGAGGGACTTACCGAAGGTGAGTCATATCGAGCATGTGTTACCCTCCTCAAGATCATTAAATTAAAAAGAGGTACTCGTCTATTTGGATGGGGGAAAAATTGAAGGAAGCAAGCCAAGCAATTTTTTTAGAACACTACTATTAGCCCTTACAGTTGCCCTTGAACACGACACTTTGTCTTTGCATGAATTTTAATCCACTGAACCTCTGCACTGAGCCAATCCTCTAAGTTTATTTTACTCCTTTGGGTCACCTGACAAAAGTCACAACATCCACTGCATTATCAAGTTTTGGTCCATGTCATGTTTCTGTTGTTGTGCCTCAGTGTTCAAGGGAAGTATCTTCCTCAAGAGTCAACCATCACAAATATATTGTTTCAATACCCATGTCATTCCATGTTCATTTGATCTACCAATTACATCTCTATGTCTGTTTCATGTCATTGATGGGGGATACATCAGGGCCCTCCTTCGACGATTCTACTCCTGTCATCTTCAGCACATTATCCAGGAGTTAGACTTAAAAACTAGTTAGTAATTTTGGACTTGCATGCCTCAATGGAAGGCCTCCTCACGTCCAACAGTGTGCTTACATCATTGACCCCTGATCAGATGGTTCCACGGATGTTCAACTTCAACTCATTCATTCACATTCGTTGGAATGTACTAGAGTACCTTGGGAATCATTAACATCAATGGTGATCTCCCTCGCGCTTGTTAGTGGTTTACATCATTGATTGGTAATCAAGTGGTTTCTACCATGTTCGACATCATGAAATCTATTCACATGGTTAGATTCGTACTACATCGAGATCAGTAAGAATACCCTGGGTTGATTTTTCACTCTTATGTATACTTTGCCTAGGTTGCGAAGGAGTTCTTTTGAACTATGACACATGTACTGTTACATAGATCCACTTTGTATTGGTCATGGCTATGTCTTGTCATATCATAGATCCACTGTGTATTCTTCGTGGCTACGATCAGTTCAGGTCATATGAGTATATATCCACATTGTATCTTCAGTTCCTATACCTTTTGTCAATATAATTATGGATCCGTAGTGTATTTTATGGCGTCCATACCTAAAAAGTCTTTATCACTCAAGCATAGGTATTCCTTCCTTGGGTTTGAAACATGTCATAATATTTGTTTGATGGTTGTGTGCATATTTTTTTGGTTTCTCTGTGTCCATACCCTTGCTCAAAAAAGTCTACAAAGTACTTCATTCATCATCGTCTTCTAACTTCATACTTTGGGGGGAAATCTGTTACACATCAAAATTACTAACTTTGATAGTGTTTCAAGTGTCGTCATTACAAGTGTTGTAAGTGTCACATCTTTTCCGCAAGTGTCTCATCTTGACCACAAGTGTTGCAAGTGTCACAAACATCATACTGCCATCTTTCCTATGTTGTGCCTCTAACGACATCACAAAGACACTTAAGACACCTCAAAGACTAGTTTTGAAGAAGAAAGATCACTTGACAAGGACTACAAACCTTTTGCCATTGAAAGAACCACTAAAAAATGGATTTTGGAGAGAATTTATCCCCTGCCCACTATCAAGGAGTCCTGGTGCTCCCTGAGCCTATTTGGGGGAGTGTTTGTGCGCCCTGTGCACCCTTTTAGGGGAACACTACCCTTTTCTGAGCAAGTTTTGGGTTTGTTGAGGAAACTCAGGGAAGAATCCCTTAATTCCTAAAGGTGGTTGGATTCAAGTTGTTCAAAGCATGATCTTAGGGAAGATCCTCAACTGAAGGAGAGGAATCCTCAACTCATCCTAAATATCTCTCAAGCGGTTGGACCTCTCCAAGGTTATATAAGGAGGCCTTCTCATGGTGAAAAGGCGGATGGAGATTGAGAATTATACTAGACTTATGATCCTATAAGGGGTATGTCATCAGATCAATCAGTGTATATTACTTGAGCAAAGGGGTTGGACAAGGAGAATTGGAAGAAGTTGTTGCACCTTCATTCAAAGGATTATAAGTACTTTTACTTGTTCTCATGAATAATCAATGCTTGGCCTGTTTCTTTCAAACTTGTGCTTGTTCCATATGAGTTTGTCTGCAGTAGATGGATATATATTTGAGATAATCTTAGTATAGTAGGAAGTCCATTGTATCTTTGTTTGTTCTACAGGACCTATCAGGGAGCTCAGGATCAAAGCTCAACCTGGACTTTGCAAGAACAAATGTCGCTAACAAGGTACATGTCTTTCTTCTTCTCCTTCATATATTAGCTTTATTATATCTAAAAGGATGGCAGTGTCCATGTTAAGCACTTTTATTTCTTATTCTTAGGAGTTTAGAGACTAAGAGGGAATCCACTTGTCTGCAGGAGGATTCACCTACAACACGGGGTCCACAAAACTGTTGACTTTTCATCTTCCTGGGTTACAGTTTTGGATTTTATTTATGATAAAAAGGCCTTTGGATCCTCATTGTAAAATCATATTCTTACGAATGTGAGTATCTGTCACATCTCTTCTTAGAGATAAGATGCCACCATTCTAGCGAGTCTTTCGCTCTGTATTTTTACAGTCTTTGTACTTTTTCGGTCATTAATAGAAAATTGTGTATTACTGTATCTATGTGTTTATGTTTGTATCTCTGATACATTTCTATTATATTATTGGATATCCTAGATATGTTTGTACATTTCTTTATTATATCTCCACTCTCATTTCATTCCAAAAATAATTTGGATCAGTGGTATTAGAGCAGGCTGCTCTTGATTGTTTTTCGGTGCATGTCCCCGACAAGGTCCGAGTATAGCAAGTTGGGTCTCGATCTTGTCTCTCTTGAGGAAAATTACTCTCGCATGCCCAAGAAACCCTCCATAGTGGAATAAAAGAAAAATTACAGAGAAAAAGATTCTATCAACATGTTTCTTTAGCAAGCTCTCACGCGACTGAGGGATGAAATGATGGAGAATTTTTCCCACATCCATCAATGCTTTCCGATAGTAGCAGGTACATATTCATCAAGAAACCACTTTAGAAGCACCTCTCCTTTGAAGGTACAAGTTAATTTTGACATTCACATATTTGAAGGTTCGATAGATGCGGATGCCCTAGAAAAATGGTTAAATATACTAGAAGGTTATTTCTCTATTCACCATTCTTCTGATATGAAAAAGATCACCTTTGCACTCCTTAAATATCTCCCCCATGTCAAAAATTTGTGGGAAACATACTAGGATCAAAGTTCCACAGAAAAGTCTAGAATATATGGGGTTGATCCCACTGTTGGCACAGAGGCAGACCCAAGGTTTAGCTCCAAGAGCGCACCAACAAGCCCTAACTACTGGCCCTTTCGGCTACACCTACGAAGCAGATGTAGTCTCACCCAAAGTAGCTATGTGGGGGTTGCAGGACAGAGATGTATATAACCAAGGGAATTATCAAGTGGATCTAATACTAGAACAATACAACATGGATATATTACTTATCAGCTTAGATCTATTCCATACATCTTATCAGATCTATCACAATATTGCAATAACAATGTATCAAATGGAAAGAACAAAGCATCAATCACACATAAAACCAAAATATATGTGGTTCACCTTCTCTCTAGGGCTACATCCACAGAACTATGCTTTATGATATATTAAGATGAAAGCATACAGTTTTGATTTGTGCTCTTAACCAACAGATATTATCTCTTTCACTCTCAATCTCTTCCCTTCCTGCACACCCAACTACAGGACTTGATCTTTTCACCCAGCTGAAGATCTTACAATACCAGAAGGCTCTCACTCTTAGCACTTCTCTCTCTCACAGTACTTCTTACTCGATAACAATAATAATCACAATCCCAACAATCATCCTACCAACCCAACCCAGGTCCTCTTGACCTTTATTTATACTTTACAATAGCTCACCGACATCCTTAGGTTGAAGACTAAGTGTCAAAACTCTAGATACCAAAACCCTAGGTGTCTAAAACCATAGGTCACTTGACCCATGTTTTTAGGGCTTCGCCAGCCTATCCTTCCTTCTCATGCAATGATCCAAAGCATTTAATGATGGTTTTTTCTTCTTGCTGAGTTGTCCACGGTCCTTCTTCCTTGCTGACCTGTCATCCTAGATCTCCTCGTCCAATGTCTTTCTTTCTCGAGCTTTGCTCTATCTTTTCTATTCGTTTTCTCACTTCGACCCAGTAACAGTCAATTTGTCTTCTGCGAAGTTCGCATTCTTCCTTTTCTTCCTTGTTCTTTGCTTACTTCCATAACCAAGGGCAAACAGGCCCCCAACACTCTCCTGTGACTCGTACTGACACACTTCAAATCTGATCTTTCTGTTTTACTTCGAATTCAGACTGCATAGTGCAGCCTTTTCCTTTTGTTATATTCCTCCTCTCCTTCCTTGTGTAGACTATATTTTCTTTGTCTGGTACCCAATTTCAACTACACCTGGTACCTAGACCCTTTTTCTTATTCTTTTACTTAGATCTATGAGGCAACTGGTTGTCATAGTACAACTTTAGCCAACTCCCATTCACTAATCCTTCCTTCCATTCTCCCTTCAAAGTCTTCAACTATGAAACTCCTCCTTCTATAACATACGCGATCTCATATGGCCCGAGCCAATGCGTTCTAAACTTCCCAGGATTCTTGATGAACTTACTGTCATATACCATCACTATATCACCTTTCTTGAATATCTTCCTCTTGATGTGCATGTCATGATAGGCCTTCTCTCTTTCTTTCTGTACCTGCTGGTGGAATCCTGCAATAAATATTTCTTCTTCAAGTTTGACCAACTATGAAAGCCTCTCTTGAACAATGCCAGTGTCGTCCATATCTATAAAGGCAACAATTATTAGGCCTGGCACCAGGTATTTCATTGGCACAATGGCTTCGACACCATAAACCAACTTGAAGGGGGTCTGCATTGTTAACTTCTTGGAAGTGGTTCTATAGGCCCAAAGTACTGCTGGTACTCTTAAATCCCAGTCATCTCTATTCACACTGCAAATATTTGTCAGTGTTGTCCCCAAGATCTTGTTGAATTCTTCCACTGTCCCATTTGCTTGTGGATGGTAGGGTGTGCTCTTCTAATGGTGGACTTCAAATTCCTTGGTCAGGGCTTCAATTGTTTTTTTTATAAAATGTGTGCCTTGATCACTCATAAAGATCTTTGGGCATCCAAACCTAGTTATGATGTCATCAAATATGAAGCATGCAATTTTATTTTCACTACAGTCCTTAACTGCTCTTGCTTCAGCCCATCTGGTCAAGTATTTTGTTGTTGTAATTATGTATCTTGCTCCTGTGTGCTTTCCAGGTGGGTTTATATGTCCCACAAAATCAATGGCCCATTTCTCAAACTCTTGTAGGCTCAGTTGTGGTGCTAGTGGAATTCCATCTCTTCTGGATGGTTTCCCAATTCTTTGGCATACATCGCAGGCTCTGTAATAGTCTTTAGCATCTCTATGCAACGTAGGCCACCAAAGGCCAGCTCTAAGAACCTTCTGTGTAGTTGTTTTTCCTACGTAATTTCCTCCTGCGATGCCTTCATGAGCTTCCGTGAGGATCATCGGTCGTTCTATCTCCATAACACATCTTTTCAATATCTCGTCAGGTCCCATCTGGTATAGTTGTCTAGCTATAAGTGAGAAGTTTGCAATGTGCACTACTAGCTATTTCTTCTAAGGGATTGTGTACTAGCTAGGGGCCATTCCTATTGATAGGAACTAGACTATCTCTGTGAACTGGTCGTCAATCTATCTAATGGCCAGCAATTGTGCATACAATAGTGTATCCTCCAAACTAGATGTCTCTTCTCCATGCTCCAACCTTGACAAGTGGTCAGGACCTTTGTTCATTCTTCCTGGTTTTACTATGATCTCAAAGTCATATTCCTGAAATAGTAGAATCCATCTACATATTATTCCCCCCAACACTGTCTTTTTGACTAGGTATTTCAACGTGGAGTGATCAGTAAACATTTTAAAGTGTCCTCCCAACAAGTAGTGGCAGAATTTCTACAGTGCGTACACCAAGAGTAACCCTTCTCTCGTGTAGTTGACCTCTACTGTTGATAGCTTCCTACTAGAAAAATATAATGGATGATCAATATCACCTTCACCCAGTTGTGCTAACACAACTCCTAATCCAATGGAAGATGCATTGACATGTACATGAAATTCCTTTCTCCAAAGTGGGAAGACTATAATGGGTGCAATAACCATTTTCTGTTTCAATGTGTCGAAGCTCTGCTGGCATTCTTCTGTCCAACTGAACTGGAAATCCTTCTTCAAAATATTCTCCATGGGTGTTGTAATCTAGGCATATCCCTTAATGAACTTCCTATAATATCCTGTGTGTCCCAGCGCAGTGCATAGCTGTTCGACTGAAGTAGGAGGGGGTAGATCAACTGTAATGACAATTTTAGATGGATCGACTAGCAATCCCTTCTTGCATACAATATGGAATAACAACACTCCAAATGGTGAGAAGAAGATACATTTCTTTAGTTTCAAGGCAATTTGACACTTTCTACATTTTTCCAACATTAGCCTTAGACATTCAATATGATTCTTTAATAAACTAAAGACAGTCCAATCATCAAAATATGCTTCTAGAAATTTATGCAGAAACTCCTTGAATGCTTCGACCACCACCCTGGAAAATATGGTTGGGGAATTATTCAATCCAAATGGCATTACTGTATACTGGTAGGAACCCCATTCTATTGCAAATGTGGTCTTGTGGCGATCTTCCTTAGAAATCTGGATCTGATGGTATCCCCAAAATCCATTTGTAAAAGAATATACTTCCTGGCCTCCCACATTATCTAACACTTCGTCAGTGAATGGCGTAGGGAAGGGGTCATGTAAGCAGGCATTGTTCAAATTTCTGAGATCTACACAGATCCTAATCTCTCCCATCTTCTTATCTTGTACCACCATAGGGCTAATCCACTCTGATTCCTCCATGGGTTCTATAATCCCAGCTTCCAACATTCTTTCAAGCTCAATCTTTACTTTCTCCTTATATTTAGGGTTCAATCTGTAGGGTCTTTATTTGACTGGGATTGCATATGGTTTCAAAGGGATCCTCATCTCTCCCATAAGCCCTTTAATGCCCTTCATATTAGTCAACTTGGTTGGAAACAAGTCCTGATATTCATGTAGTAATTCTGTAAACTTGTCGATGGTGGTAGAATCCTAATAATATCCAACATTAGCAAGATTCGGTGTTTGTTCTGTTCCAATATTGACCTTCTTAATCTTGATTGGTTTTTTAATGAATGGTAACTCGACTCCTAGTCCTTCCACATCTCTTTGGCCTTCTATTTCAGCAATGTTCACCTTTATTGCATCATCGTCTTCATCAGCAATGATGTTGTAACAGCCTTGCAGTTTCTGGAGAGGAGTAGTCCATTCGTCCTCTTCTTGTTCCAAAGGAAGGCTAGATTCCTCCTCGAATACTTTCTTTCTCACAATCTGTAACGCTTGATCTAATGAAGGATATTGAATTTCAAATAAGAAGGTGGTTATAAAATTATGAGTCATACCTTTCCAATTTGTAGTGATGAGGCGCAACTCTGCTTGAAGGTACCAATTGATAGATGTCATGTCCAGTGTGTTAATGAATTTGTGTACCCACTGTTCTGGAGGAACGTTGCTCCAGGCTTCCTCGTAGCTTCGCACATGGTCCTTTGGGCAGCTTCGACCTGTGTACCGAACTTCATAGCCTTCTACTTGTGATGAGAACTGCGCTGTCATCAAGGTATGACATTGTTTCCAATATGTAATATTAATTTTGTGTGTCCCCCACCATCTTGTTGGGGTTTCTTTCAAGGCCTCATTGTTAGGGTCCTAACCCGCACATAGGTAGAGAAATATATTCGAATGTAATAAAGGTCAATATTAATAAGGCCTTTCAATAAAATAAAATAAGGCAGATGTAAGAAGACCTAATAGAAGCTTCCTCTTCTAGAAGGATCTTCCTCTAGATTCTCCTCTTGATAGACATATTTAGTATAAATAAGGGTCTAGGGTATGAAAACCCTAGCTTGGAGATTATTGTAACAAAGCGCTGCTTGACTGGAGGTTGCCCCCTCGAAGAGGCCTGTGAACATTGCTTTCTAAATCAAAGTGCTATTTTTTTTGTTGTTCTTATATCATTTCTGTGTTATTGTGGCAATTATGCTGGTTATATTACTGTTATTCTGCCATTTCTAGCATTTTATTTTTGTTCTGTGTATTTATTATATCTGGTATCTTGCAAGTGATATCATATCACTTTCCTTGGAAAAAATTGTGGGAATTTTTTTTTCCAGGGTAGAGACGTATTTCGGCATCTTTAAGCCATAGAGATCTGTTGTTACACGCATAAACCCGCTGTTACACATCAAAATTACTCACTTTGATAGTGTCGCAAGTGTCGTCATTACAAAGGTTGCAAGTGTCGCATTTTTCTCACAAGGTTGCAAGCGTCGCATGTTGCTCACAAGTGTCGCAAGTAAAGCATACTGCCATGATGCCTATGTCGTGCCTATAACGACATGAGAAGGACACTTAAAACACCTCAAACATTTGATTTGGAAGAGGAGAAATGATTCAACAGGCTTGCAAACCTTTTGCCATCTGATAGCACCTCAAAACTGAGTTTTTGGAGAGGAGCACTCCCCCTTACACTATATTAGAGCGCCGACGCTCCCCCATACACTGTTAGGGACGTTATAACGCTCCCCTGGCCCTTTTGAGGGATCGTTATAGATTTTGAGAGCGTTGGCGCCCCCTAAAGCTTACTAGGGAGTGCTACAACGCTTTGATGGCCCTTTTGAGGGAGCGTTACCTATTCTGGGAAGTTGTTAAACTGTTGAGATGGATGGGGGAAGCATATTTTCATTCTTAGAAGGCAGTTGAGCTCGAATCCCTGATCAATCCATGATCTTAGCGCAAATCCTCAACTGAAGGAGGAAAATCCTCACCTTCCCCAAAGATATCTCAAGATTGTTGAGCCTCTCCAAGGCTATATAAGAAAGCTTTCTAATGGTGAAATAAGGATGCAAATTGGATAATGATACCAAACTTATGATCTCATAAGTGGTGTTGGAACATAGCTGATTGAAGGAAGAATTAAATATGTGAAACTTATGATCTTGGAGGAAACTTACAGTCAGCCAAAGGAGAGTGATCAGTGAAGCTGTTTTCATCCAGGTCTTGGATCTTTCAGGCAAGGGTTAGACGAAGAGGAATCGACGAAGTTGTCGCATTCACATCTACGATTGTAAGTAATGTTGTCGTTATTCTCATCAATATGACACGNGCTGTTTTCATCCAGGTCTTGCATCTTTCAGGCAAGGGTTAGACGAAGAGGAATCGACGAAGCTGTCGCATTCACATCTACGATTGTAAGTAATGTTGTCGTTATTCTCATCAATATGACACGCTTGGCCTGTTTCTTTCTAGTTTGTGTCTGATGTTACATGAACTTATCATTTAATGGTAGATCTGTTTTCAAGCTAATATCAATAGAGTAGGAAGTGGTTGTATCTTGCTTTGTCCGCAGAACTCAGCGAGGAGCAAAAGATTGGAGCGCAACTCGGAGCGTGCAGGGACAAACGTCGATAACAGGTACTTCTATCATCCTTCCTTCTCATGTATTAGTTTAGATAGATTTGAAAGAAATTCAGTGTCCATGTTAAGAACTTTTCTATCTAGGGTTAAGGTCAAGCTCTAGAGGTCGATCTACTTGTTTGCAGGCAGATTTTCCTACAACAGAAACTGGTGACTCCGCTGGGGAGATAGCCTCAATTCAAAACCTCTTGTTTGGATTTTTCTCCTCATTGACCTTGTTCTGTCCCTTGATTGTTTCAGACCTGGTTTACCCCTCTTTGATTAGTTTCATGAGCTGATTGGCTCCTCGTCCCATCATACTCAGCATACTTGTTAAGTTGAAACTTCAATTTTTGAATTTTCTTGACATTTCTGGAACTTTTAGACCCTGGCGCCCCTGTCCCAGTGTTAAAAGAGCACCAACGCTCCTAAAGGCTTTGCACAGAGCGCTATAACGCTCTTTTCCCTTGGCAACAGAGCACCAGCCTCCTTTGGCCCAGAAACCTTCCAAATTTGCATTTTTTTTGGATTTCTGCCTCTGTGTTCTTCTGCTGAGTGATCTTGAGAGTCAATTTTTCTTCCTTTTTACCTTGATATCTGTCTTTTTGAAGGATAAACACCTTGTTGATTGGATCTTACAACCTTCTTCACTATTTTCATTAGGTTTTTCCTGTTGAGTGAAATTTGAAACTTATGCATTGTTCTTCTCTCCTCATCAGCTAAGTAAAAACTTTGGTGAAGGTCATCAAAGGCCTATAGACTTCTTCATCTTACTCTGAGTCAAGGTCATTGTTCTTCAATTTTTTCTTTTTGGGTATAAAATTTTGTTTTCCCTTTGATTGTTTCCTTTCTTTCGCTTTTTCATTTTGATTACTACGAAGGGTGTATTGTTTGTGTGACTTTCGCTTATGCTAGTTTGGTTTTCATTCATAACAAGAAGATAATTAGTGAAGATAAGCATTGTGATTATATTGATCATCATCCATACGCAAACAATAAAGATATATTAGTGATTGATTGAGCATGTTAGAAGGCATTCAAAAAGTTTTGCATTACATCAGAATTTGATTGAGAAAAGAATCGTTTGAGGGCATTCCGTAGTTGTGTTTGTTAGTGAAAGAACTCTCTCTCTCCCTTAGCTAGATGTTCATCGAAAGAAAATGATTCCTTATCATGCTTTTGGGTTAGAGTCTTAATTCCATTTGTTTCACTTCCATGCACCCCTTTTGCGTAAAGAACAACCACTAAAATTAACGTTAATTAAAAATCATCTAGAAATTTTTCTTTGCTAGAATCCTCCACCAACAGTAGAATAGGTGTAGTACTTTGGATTAGGGATGTGAGCATAACTCTCCAAATTTTCTAAAACAAACATTAGCATCCTGAGTTAGGGAGAGTAAATCCAGTTATCGTATAAGTCTGCTTGGGATCCCCCTCTCACACAGGGGTTACGCATGAGGTTGCATTCAGGTGAGCTACGGGGACTAACCCTCCGTGGTTTAACTGTTTGTGGCGGTCTGATCGTATTATGGGGGTCAGTTTGAGGTAAATCCACAATTACTGCATGGAAGCTTCTTAGTTGATTTCGAGCTTGATACCCTACCCATACGTTCGGATCGAACTGTCGACTGTTCCTGCCCAGGGGATAACTGTGAATTGATAACCTTAGTGGCCATAATATTTAGGTTCTTACACAAGGTGACGGTGACGGGAAGTCTCACTATACCTGGAACAGACATTGGTCAAACTCACTCAGGCTCATTGGAGGGTAAATCCACAATTACTGCATGGAAGCTTGCACCAAGGCATAAGTCCGTTAAGTAGGTCGCCATTGTAACTGTTCCACCCTATCCCCACCCCTTCTGGACTTGATCACGCGATGTTGGATTTCATCACCAACTAGTACGGTCATCAAAAGAAGGTCATGTTTGCTTGGTTGTGATTCTTAAATTTCTATTAGCGTATGCTGTTTCTTTTACTTAGTGGACCTTAGGTC
>JASDQU010818695.1:2574-25601 GCA_032191745.1 Picea mariana | reverse complement strand
TTCCAAGGCATCACTGCTAGTTCACCTGAGGTCATTAGTTCCCATCGCATGGAAAAGTTGCTCAAAAAAGGTCATTATGGTTTCATTGCCCAACTCCATGCCATACAAGCAATAGAGACACCCCCAGTGCCACAAGACCTCCAAGCCCTCCTTTCTAAACGTCAAATGGTATTTTTCACTCCCCAAGGGCTCTCTCCTTCCTACGGTGTTCATGATCATTCCATTCCCCTTGTACCAGGAAGCTTTCCTCCCAATATCCGTCCATATCGCCACCCCTTTTCAAAAAAAAATGAAATTGAGAAAATGGTCCAGGAACTCCTTAATGTAGGTGTTATCCGTCCTAGTACGATCCCTTACTCTTCTCTGGTAGTCATGGTCCTGAAGAAAGAAGGTTCTTGGTGAATGTGTCCTGACTTATGTACCCTTAACAAACTGACCATTAAAGATAAATTTCCCATTTCTGTCATTGATGACCTCCTGGATGAATGGAGTGGAGCCCAATTCTTTACTAAACTTGATCTTCGCTTGGGCTATCACCAGATATGTATGAAAGAGGTAGACACCCCCAAGACAACCTTTCGAACTCATGAGTGCCACTATGAGTTTTTAGTCATGCCCTTTGGCTTGTGTAACGCCCCCTCCACCTTCCAAAGCCTCATGAATCATGTCTTCTGTCCTTTTCTTCGTCATTTTGTCTTAGTTTTCTTTGATGATATCCTCATCTATATAAAAACTTGGAAATACCATCTTACCCATGTGGATCGAGTTCTCCATCTACTCTCTTAGCACCAAATTTTCCTGAAATAGTCTAAATGTGCCTTTGGTGCCTTAGAAGTAGAATACTTGGGTGATCTGGTTGGAAAGGATGGCGTTAGGGTGAATCCAAAAAATATTGAAGCTATGCAAGACTGGCCACACCCAAAGACTCTTAAAAGCTTGCGTGGATTTTTGGGCTTAACAGGGTATTATCACAAGTTTGTTAAGAATTATGGAAAGATTGCAGCACCTCTCACTGCTCTCCTCGAAAATAATTCTTTCACTTGAAATCCAACCACTTATCAAGCTTTCCAAACCTTGAAGATGGCCATGTGCACCACTCCGGTTATGGCCCTTCCTGATTTCACAAAGACCTTTGTGATAGAATGTGATGCCTCAGGGAAAGGAATCAGTGTTGTCCTTATGCAAGAGGGTCGACCTTTGGCCTTCACCAGCAAGCAACTATCTGAAAGGAATTTGGGAAAACCCATCTATCAAAAGGAAATGTTGGATATTCTGCATGTCGTTGATCTGTGGCACCCTTATCTCTTGGGGCAACGTTTCCAAATTAAGACAGACCATCAAAGCCTCAAGTACTTTATGGACCAATGCATTTCCTCCCCATAGCAACAAAAATGGGTGAATAAACTCTTTGGATATGATTATGAGATCATTTAAAATAAAGGCAAAGACAATGTGGTGGCGGATGCACTGTCCCAAAAATATGAAGATGAAGGATCCCTTTTTTCTCTTTCCTTCATTATACCCGATTGGCTACAAGATGTTCACTAGGAATGGCTACGAGATCCCAAAAGTTCGCATCTGATCCAACAATTGCAGACTAATGCTCCAGCTCCCCCAGGGTACTCTTGGCTCTAGGATGAGCTTCGATACAAAGGTCATTTTTATTTAAGTAAACAATCAAAGCTTAAACCCATGGTACTTTCTGAGCTTCATGCTACACCCACATTGTGGCACTCCGAGTTCACCAAAACCTATGACAGGGTCAAACATTCTTTTTTCTGGGATGGCATGAAACAGGACATCCGTAATTTTGTCGTTGAATGTGATGTTTGTCAACGCAACAAGGGAGAAACATTCAAATCTCTGGGCACACTACAACCACTCCCGATCCCACCTGCTATTTGGAAATATATCTCTATGGACTTTATTATCGGCTTACCCAAATCGAGAAATAAATCAGTCATAATGGTGGTTGTGGATCGCCTTTCCAAATATGATCATTTATGCGCTCTTCAACACCCATTTACTACATCCACAGTGGCTCAAATTTTCATGGACCAAGTCTTCAAGCTTCATGGCATGCCACACTCTATTGTTTCTGATCGTGACCCAACTTTCACAAGCAATTTTTGGCAAGAACTATTCAAGCTTCAGGGCACCCAATTGCATCTCAGCACAACTTATCATCCCGAGACTGATGGTCAAATGGAAGTTGTCAACAAGTGTTTGGAAACATATCTGAGGTATTTTTCCTCTGAAAAGAAAAATCAGTGGGTTCAATGGTTACCCCTAGCTGAATGGTGGTACAACACTTCCTACCATACAACTACATGCATGACTCCTTTTGAAGTGGTATATGGGCAGAAGCCACCTTCAGTTATCTCATACTTATCGGATACCTCAAAGGTCCAGGTGGTTGACCAAACACTTACATTTCGAGAGGATATTCTCCATGCCCTTAAAGAAAACTTGGTCATGGCACAAAATTGCATGATGCAACAAGCAGATCAAGGTCGCTCTGAGCGCCAATTTGCAGAAGCGGATTAGGTGTTTCTGGGACTGCAACCATACAAGCAAACTTCCCTCAAGGCCGAGCATTGTCAAAATCTAGAACCCAAATTTTATGGTCCTTATACAGTTCTCAAGCGTGTGGGACAGGTCACCTATCAGTTAGCTCTGCCCAGTCATTCGAAGCTACATCCTGTTTTTCATGTTTCATGCTTAAAGAAGGTGATTGGAACTCGGTGCCAAATTCAAACCAACCTTCCCGAGTTAGTTGAAGAAGGATCCATTTGGCTATAGCCAGAAGCCATTTTGGACCAGCGTGAGTATCGCCTGCATCAGAGAACCATCAAGGAAGTGCTCATCCAGTGGAAAGATACAACTCCAGTAGATTCCACTTGGGAACCAGCTACCATTCTGCAGCAGTTTCTACATCTCAAGCCTTGAGGACAAGGATGTTTTTAAGGGGGTGGACATGTTAGGGTCCTAACCCACACATAGGTAGAGCAATATATTTAGATGTAATAAAGGTCAATATTAATAATGCCTTTCAATAAAATAGAATAAGGCGAATGTAAGAAGGCCTAATAGAAGCTTCCGCTTCTAGAAGGATCTTCCTCTAGATGCTTCTCTTGATAGACATATTTAGTATAAATAAGGGTCAAGGGTATGAAAACCCTAGCTTGGATATTATTGTAACAGAGCATTGCTCGACTGGAGGTTGCCCCCTCGAAGAGGCCTGTGAACATTGCTTTCTGAATCAAAGTGCTATTTCTGTTGTTGTTCTTATATCATTTCTGTGTTATTGTGGTGATTATGCTGGTTATATTACTGTTATTCTGCCATTTCTATCATTTTATTTCTATTCTGCATATTTATTATATCTGGTATCTTGCACTCATCCATTTCCAACAATATTTGTTTCATTGGTACACTTTCTTCAAAGTCCGACAAGACCATTAAAGGATTCAGACCATTAAAGGTGGGTAATTTACTTAATGTTGTGCCAATCTAGCGAACTTCTATGGTTAATCTAGCGCATCTTCTTGTAGATACCTCATACATTTTGTTCTGCTAGTTCTCCAGTGCTTCTTTTGATTCTAATGAACATGCATTGTCACTTCGCCAGCTTAGGTTTCCATTGGCTGTAGGATTAATGTAATCCTGTTGTCTGGCTATTAATTTGTATATGTTTTCCAGTTCATATGCATGGTCTTCTTCCCTGATGGGATATGTGTATCTCTGACCTTCATCTGGATCTAAGGGTGCAATGAACCTAAGACCATCTCTTTCAAACGTCATTTTTTTTTCTTTAAATCAACCATAATGGAATTATTGAAAGCCCAATCAATTCCTAACATCGCAGGGTAAGGATAGCTATCATCATCTATCTCAATTACCTCAAAATCTCCAAACATTCTTACTATGTTGATGTTCATAGGGACATGTTCCAATCGTCCAAAGGGGCTGACAACTTGTTGATTAGCCATCCTAAGCATGATAGGGGAATAGATCAACTTCGGTTTTTCCATCAGTGCCCAAGTTTTCTTCGTCATGACATTGAACTCCGACCCTAAGTTGAGGACCACATAGTCTATATCATATTCACCTATCTGAGCATTCAAATGTAACTCCTTATTTGTCCTTATATTTTTAGTGATTTGGTGTACTTCCCTATTCAGTAAGGGGTCTATATTTCCTATCTCATACTGTCTAACTAAATTTTGTAGTTCTTGTACAATGCTCTCATCCTGAATCAACTTAATACAAGTGTATAGAAATTCCATGAGCTTGCTTACCTCTTTTCCTTCTCTTGGTGAAGCAGAATGATCAAATGCCTAAGGCGTTCCATATTCACTTAATTCTAGCCGTGTCCTTGATGAAGAGCCTTGGTATCCTTTGAACTCTTTCCTTGCTTCCTCAAATATTTGTCTTTCATTGTTTGCATCAAAGGTTTGGGTCTTCTCTGCAGCTTTCCTGATTCCTGAGTCTTCTGTAGTCTTTCCTTGGATCAATCTATCTTCACTTGTAACAGTTCCTCCTCTAGTGATAACAACGACTCTAGGGTATTCTCTGCAAGGTTCATCATATATCAGTTTCACTTGTGGGTTTTGCTGAGGTCCTCATCTCTCCTGAAGCTTAGCTAGCAATGCTGGACATTCTTCAATAACATTCTTGAAGGAGTTGCAATAGATGCAAGTAGTGCAAGGGTTCTAACAATCCCTTGCTAAGTGTCCTAGCTGTGTGCAATTATAACAGATGACCTATCCTCGAACTCGATCCATACCTCCTCCTCATCCTTGTCCTTGTCCTTTGAATCCACTGCGAGGATTGAAGTTTCCTCTCCCAGGGGAGTTATATTGCGTAGTGTTTCCTTCTTACTGTACTTCACCTTGAATTTTTTATATGTCTCTTGACCTTTCATGCATGCTATCATAAGACCTACAATCCCTATCGTCATCTCCCACAGACTTATAGAATGTGCAATACAAGTTTGTAGGAGTCTGAACGTACTTTTGCATGTAATAACACTCACCAGAGCGATGTCTATTTCGGTATACTTCGCACAAAGGTAAGGCGACTTGCTTCAAAGGGATCAGAGCTCCAGAGGCCAAGTATTGATGGAATAGGGGACAATGTTCCTTGCCATGGCCCTCTGATCTACATATGACACACCAGATGTCTTCTCTTTTATCGTTTCCCTTGTGTTTCTTCATATCTTTGACAAACTAGTTAGATGACTCAAGATTTGACTCATACCTGAGCTGGATTCTCCCATAGGGGTTGATTAGAGCTTCATGGCAATCTCCAGTGCCTCAGCCTGCGAAAAAATCTTCTTTTTCATTAGAGTAAATATGATGTGTGGTAACAAGGAAACAATGAACCACTATTTGTTCTTCTCATCTGGGATCTGAAAAGTCAATCGGCCTGTTAAGGTCTTAAATATCTAGTTGAATTCCCATACAAGCTCAGTTATCTTCTACTTGATCTCTTTCATCTCTGTAATACATTGTGACACTGAATTGGGTTTCGTGAACTCTACAATCAATGCATTCTTGATCTCGTTCAACGACTTAGGCTGTGCAAGTCCTTGGACAAGCTTCATGTACCAAATTAGTGCACGATCTCGAAGGGTAGTACTAAACTGGGTTCTCTTAACGACTTCATCGGTGACATTTTTAATATTCCATATGGATTCACACAGGAACCAAGTTGATCAGGGTCTTCTAACCCATCTCCCCTAAAGATAGGGAGTCTCATCTCATCTTCCATAAATATTCCTAGGTTTCCTGTCTGAGTATATGTTGAACTGCTAGTAATAGTACTCTGAGGACTCTGGTGACTTGGATTACTCTAATTGCTTAATGTTGTTGAATCAACATGAGGGATAATAGTACTTACTTCAATGGTTTGAATAGTTCTTGAAGTCTCTGGATCGTCCTGGCGAAACTCTTCATCTTTCCCTTCCTATGTCCCAGTAGGTTCTAAATGCTCCTCGTCTGTCAGATCTTCCTCTTCTCCACTGTAGAAACCCTCGTCCCCATAGTTCTTCTTGAATAAATTCGCAATATGAACTTCTCTGAACACTCTTCCATTGCGCATATGTCCAGCCTCTGTGTCGTTTTCACTGTTTGAATTCCTGAACATTAGCTTTTTCAAATCCGATCAATCTACTATATCTTCAAGATGTTCTTCTCATGCAATAGAATCTTGATCTTTAACTTCAGAAAGTGTAAAAATTTTCCTCTGGGTCCCTTGAAGAAATATCTCTAGGCTTGGCTATATGACTCTACTCTATCAACAACAAACTCGGTGATGTAGCCTCCAATGGTGCTATCAAACCATTTATCTACTTCTTGTGACACAACATTATTAACTTATTTGACCTTCTTGATCAACATCGACATCCAAACTACAGGATTTCTAGATCTGATCCCAAACTAGGTATCAACTAACCTAGCTAACCACTCATACATCTCCTGATGGATTCCTCGAAAGAATATCTCATGTATATCAGTAAAAATATGTCTCTCCAACCAATCTTCTATACTAATATTAGGGTTCTTGTTCTGGGATTCAGCAAAGTCCTTTTCTTGATCCTCTATCCACTTTTGAATCTTTATCTTTAATGGAAACCACCTTTACATTCCCTCACGAAGATTCAAGTCCCGGCAACGGAACCATTTGTTGGCATAGGGGCAGACCTAGGGTTCAGCTCCAAGAGCGCACCAACAAGCCCTAACTACTGGCCCTTTCGGCTACACCTGCGAAGAAGATGCAGTCTCACCCAAAGCAGCTATGGGGGGGTTGCAGGACAGAGATGTCTACAACCAAGGGAATTATCAAGTGGATCTAATACTAGAACAATACAATATGCATATATCACTTATTATCTTAGATCTATTCCATACATCTTATCAAATCTATCACAATATTGCAATAACAGTGTATCAAATGGCAAGAACAGAGCATCAATCACACATAACACCAAAATATATGTGGTTCGCCCTCTCTTTAGGGCTACATCCACATAACTATGCTTTATGATATATTAAGATGAAAGAATACAGTTCTTATATGTGCTCTTAACTAGTAGATCGTATCTCTTTCTCTCTCAATCTCTTCCCTTCTTTCGGACCCAGTTGTAGGACTTCATCTTCGCACCCAGCTGAAGATCTTACAATACCAGAAGGCTCTCACTCTTAGCACTTCTCTCTCTCATAGTATTTCTTACTCGATATAAATAACAATCACAATCCCAACAATCATCTTACCAACCCAACCCAGGTCCTCTTGACCTTTATTTATACTTTACAATAGCTCACCGACATCCTTACGCTGAAGGCTAAGTGTAAAAACCCTAGGTCACTTGACCCACGTTTTCAGGGCTTCGCCAGCCTATCTTTCCTTCCTTCTTAGGCGGTGCTCTAAAGCATCTAATGGTGGATTTTTTTGCTTGCTGAGTTGTCCACGATCCTTCTTCCTTTCTGACCTGTCATCCTCGATATCTTCATCCAATGGATTTCTTTCTCAGGATTCACTCCATCTTTTGTACTCTTTTGCTCACTTCGACCCAGTAACAGTCACTGTGTCTTCTGCGAAATTCACATTCTACCTTTTCTTCCTTGTTCTTTTCTTACTTCCATAACCAAGGGCTAACACCCACTTGGGATTTTTTGTGGATGCAGTAAAGGAATAGTATTATAGTATTGGAAACTATGAGGACCAATATATGAGATGGACCACACTGCGGCAAGAGAGGGCCCAAGCAGTTCTAGATTTCACCAATACCTTCCATACCTTTCACACCAATTTGGGTATCAAATAATCTGAATGAAATTTGGTTCTAAAATACTCTGGGGCTCTACACATATACATCCAAACTGAAATGGATTTTCCAGACATCTCATCACTGGGTATTGCTTATCGATATGTTGTTAAAATCGAGTAGAAATTTAAGCACCAGAACAAATGGGATTTTGGGTCTACAAATCCACAACAACCAAAGTGTGATAAATATGGACCTAACAAATAGCCTCCCAAAAACCATTCCAATCCATCGGAAAAGAAGGGCCATGGAAAGACAAAGAAGGACACCAAAAAATGGTGCGATTTCCAAAAAATCCCCTGGCACAACATTGATGAATGTAGCTCAAAATAGTCATTGGTGGTCGAGATCAAAGACAAGGATATGAACCTTGATTCAGAATCTGATTCAAAAAATATTGGTAACAGACAGATCATTGACGTAGACCCGATTGTTATTGCCGCGACCACAACAATTCAAACATAAGAACCAACAGATTTTGAAGAGGGGGAGTGCCTTTTTCATTCGCATATGTGGATGAAAGGGGCCCTGCTACATTTTATTGTTGATAGTGGAAGCCAGAAGAACCTCATCTCAATAGAGGTAGTCAAACAACTGGGATTTTTGACAACACCACACCTACAACCATACAACATCAGGTGGCTTCACCAGGGACGAGATCTTCATGTCATGTAGAAGTTTCGATTTTCATACACCATCCAACCCTTCAAGGATGATCTATTATGTGATGTTTCTGCACTGGATGTCTATGATGTTATCTTGGGCCAACGATATATGTGGAAGCACCATGCTATCTATGAGTCTCAACCCCGTAGTGTCATTGTTACTTTGGGGGGTCATCTCTACAGGATACAAGAGGTGGTTCTGACTATTGTCCCACCTATACATTGTCGCAAGGTAGTATATCATACTACAAAATTTAGCTTCTTTACAATCTGTTGAAAAGGTGAACAGAAGAATACTGCAACCATTACAGCCTTGGCCCAAGCACCTTCTATCCAACAGAAGCAAGTCGACAAGGCTGCAACAAAGTGAAAATATTCCTTCTGCACACAAACATATCATGTAGCTAGATTGGTTAAAAAGGTCCAACCATTCCAGCCATAGGTTCGTAACAACCTTCAAAAAGCTAAGCAGTGCAACTTCTCCAACAAGACAAGCAACTCATCAAGATGCAGAATCAACAAAATATTTTCCCTTTCCCTCAGGAATTCAATGCAATGGAGAAAATTTCTTCCTAAGGTGGGAGGATTTATCTAGGTGGATATCAGTGGCCACCCACCTTTTCCAACCGGCTCAAAATAGTTTTCTGGCAATTTTGGTAATTTACTATTTTTAGCAGTTTTTAACTTTCGGGGCCATTTTGAGGGAACGAATGAAGGTTTTTCTAGATAGAGATTCTCAATGATAGTCAAAAGTTCTGATTGAGCCCCCAAAATGAATCTCCTCTATGATACCTTTATAATGAGCTATCTTTCACCCCAAATGAAGATCATTTTCCAAGGTTACGCCCCTGAGAAGTTGATACACCAAACTACTCAAAACAGGGTCCACAAAACTGTTGGATTTTCATCTTTCGGGGTTAGAGTTTTGGATTTTCTTTATGATAAAAATGGCTTTGGAGCCTCATTGTAAAATAATCTTCTTGCGAATGTGAGTATCTGTCACATCTCTTCTCACAGATAAGTTGCCACCATTCTAGCAAGTCTTTCACTCTGTATTTTTACTGTCTTTGTACATTTTCGCTCATTAATAGAAAATTGTGTATTACTATATCTTTGTGTTTATGGTTGTATCTCTCATACATTTCTATTATATTATTGGATATCCAAGATATCTCTGTACATTTTTTTATTATATCTCCTCTCTCATTTCGTGTCAAAAATAATTCGGATCAGTGGTATCAGAGATGGCTACTCTTGATCGTTTTTCATTGCATGTCCCCGATGAGGTCCGAGTATAGAAAGTTGGTTTTTGAGCTTATATCTCTTGAGTACAATTTCTCTCGCACTCCCAAGAAACCCTCCATGGTGGAAGAAAATAAAAATGACGAAGTAAAATATTCTATTAATATGTTGCTTGAGAAAGCTCTCACGCGACAAAGAGACAAAATGATGGAGAATTTTTTCCACATCCTTCAACACTTGCCGATAGCAGTAGGAACATATTCATCAAGAATCCACTTTGGAGGCACCTCACCTTTCAAGGTACAAGTTAATTTTGACATTCCCATAGTTGAAGGTCAGATAGATGTGGACGCTCTCGAAAAATGGTTAAATATATTAGAAGGTTATTTCTTTGTTCACCATTTTTCCGATAGGGAAAATATCACTTCTACATTCCATAAAGCTCCCCCCCATGTGAAGTATTGGTGGGAAACTTACTGGGAGAAAATTTCCACAGAAGAGTCTGGAATATTTGGGGTCAATCCCACTTGGGATTTTTTTGTGGATGCGGTAAAGGAACTGTATTACCCTGTTGGAAACTATGAGGACCAATATATGAGATGGACCACACTACAGCAAGAGAGGGGCCAAGAAGTTCCAGATTTCACCAATACCTTCCATACCTTTCACACCAAGTTGGGTATCAAAGACTCTAAACTACATTTGGTTATGAAATACCATGGGGATCTACACTGATACATCTAAACTGAAATGGATTTTCTAGACATCTGATCACTCAGTACTACTTATCGATATGTTGTTAAAATTGAGAAGAAATTTAAGCACCAAAACAAACGGGAGTTCAGGTCTGCAAATCCACAACAACCAAAGTATGATAAATACTGCCCTAAAAAACAACCTCTTGAAAACCTGTCAAAGCCACAAGAAAAGAAGGGCCATGGAAAGATGAATAAGGACACCGAAAAATGGTGCGATTTCCACAAAATCCCCTGGAACAACACCGATCAATCCTCAACAAAATAGTGTAGTTGAAACGATGAACATGACACTCAAAAATATGGTTCATTCCATGATGTTTTGCAAGAATTGAATTTTTGGGTTGTTGTAGCTCTATGTGCAACTTATGTGAAAAAAAGGTGTCCATCTCATGCTCTCCAAAAAAAGACTCTTTATGAAATGTGGTATGGCCACATTCCTTCAGTGAATCATCTCAGGGTCTTTAGTTCCACCTATTATGCCTTGATTCCTAAGGAGAAAAGAAGCAATATTTATGCGAGTCGGAAGTGTATATTCTTTGGGTACTCAAATACCACCAAGGGATATCATCTTTATGATGAAACAAATAAGAAATTCATACTTTACAAAGATTTAATCTTTCTTGAATCCTCCAAGAAAGACAAAATTGTTGAGAGGCAGCTTGATCATCTAGATGGATTCACTCATGTAAAGACATATCATGAATTTGATGATGATATTCCACATCTTGAAGGGGAGATCCCTATCTTGGGTCAATCTCTGGAATCGCCTTTTGAAGCACCATCTTACCCACATGAAGAAGTTCTTGCCACTTCATCAGAACCTAAAGTTCATTTGGATGATGTGATCAAGAGGATTTAAAAATTGAGGCTTGATGAGAACTCAACACCATCTCAATCAAATAAGAAACTTGGATCGTCTCAGAAACTTCCACTAAAATGAATCACAAAAACACTTGAAAGTGTTCATTCTGATGAGGTCGAAAAGACAGGAACCAAAATTTCCTCAATACAATATGGAGGTAATGAAGATAATTCAAACTCAGGTGATGTAGATGGCATGGATGTTTCATATGATTGTGAGTTGAATTTATCTAGTAACCTTGAACTTACTTCCTTTCAAGAAGCCACTTCTCATAATGAATAGAAAGAAGCCATGCAGAAGGAATATAATGTTCTCATCAGGAATGGGACATGGAAGTTGGTGGATCCTCCATTCAAAACCAAACCAATCAGTTGTAAGTGGGTATTCAAGAATAAGTGCAGATCATATGGCTCACTTGAAAATGACAAAGAAAGGCTCATGGAAAAAGTATTTGCATGGAAAGGTGTACTCGATTTTCCATGGTAGCATAAAATGGATGGAAAATTCATCAAATGGATGTGAAGAATTCTTTCTTGAATGGAGACTTGAAAGAGAATGTTTTCATGTCTCAGCCAAAAGTATTTGTTGTGAAGGAACAAGAACGTAAGGTATGGAAGCTCATCAAATCCTTATATGGCCTGAAACAAGAACTGTGAGAATGGTATGAAAAGTTAATTGAGCATCTTCTGAAATCAAATTTCAAGCATTTCAATCTTGAATATGCAACTTTTTTTTTCAGGAAAGATGGAAAAATAGTTGTATATATTGTAGTATATGTAGATGATATGTTGATAACAGGGAACAATGAAAGCTACATTTCATCCATAAAGAAAGAGTTGAAGAAAGGATTTGAAATGACAAATTTGGGAAATATTCAATACTATTTGGGCATTGAGTTGATTCAAAATACAAGGTACATATTCATCTCACATAAGAAGTACATTGGATAATTGTTGAACAAGTTTGGCATGGCTGAGTGAAATCATGTTTCTACTCCAATGGAAGATAATTTGAAGCTCACACGAAAATAAGGGAATGAATTTGAGGATGCAACCAAGTATAGAAAACTTGTGAGAAGTCTGATCTATCTTACTACCACCAAACCATACATTTCATTTGTTGTTGGGAATCTTTCCAAGTTCATGAAAAATCCTTGTGAAGGACAATGGTTTGCTACAAAAAGAGTTCTAAAATACTTGAAGGAAACTAAAGATTTTGTACTCAAGTACTCTAAGGTGGATGAATTCAACCTAATTAGATATTCTAATTCAGACTTTGTTGGGGATAATGGAAATGGAGTTTCAAATCCAAGCCATCTCATGAGTCTTAAATTAGCACTTTTCTTAGAGAGATCACACAAATAGATATTTCCAACATATTCCACAACAGAGGCAGAATATGTGGAATTTGCAAACGCAATGAAGGATATTGTGCGGCTTAGGAAAATACTTGAATATTTGCAAGAGAAACAAGTGAATTCTACTCCTCTTCTAGTTGACAATATGATCTAGATTTATGAGTAGAAAGAAATGAAACAAATATCTATAACATTAAACATATATACAGAGAAAAATAACAAATATACAATGAAACTTAACTTCTACTCAATAAATAAATCTGCGAAAATTGTAAAATGTCGAATGAAACAGTCTTGCTCAAATGGTAGTAGGTAATATTTGAGAAGAGATGTGGTGGATATGTGCATCTATATGATCCCATTAAAATGAGGCCTCTGGTCCTTTTTAGAATCAATAAGTAATCATAAGAACCTAGACATCCAAAAACCTAACCCTAGGAGATGAAGCACCAAAATTCATGTGGGCCCTGATGGGGTAAGTTGGTACATCAACTTCCCGAGGTCGTAACTTTTTCATACGATCTCCGTTTTATGTTCACGATAGCCCATTGGAAATTTCTATACAAAGAATACACTTTTTTTTTCACACTTTGGCTCCATATATAGTTTGACTTTCGTGATCCCAAAAAACATTTTTTAGGGCCTCAAAATGACCCCAAATGTTTAGGACCCAAAAAACTAGAAAAAACCGCCAGGCTGAGAATTGTATGTGAGATAGTTTGAAGAGGTGGGTGACCACCGATATCTACCTGATCAATCCTCCACCCTTAGAAATTAATGTTCTCCATTGCGTTGATTTAACCCATCATATGAGGAATTTTTTGCTGAATTTGGCCCCAGGTGAACCACTTTCCTTGGTGCAGGAGTTGCCCTGCTTTGAAAACACGATAAAGATGAAGCTTTTATTGGAGAGTACCCTTGACCTATGTGTCCATGATATTATTAGTGGATGTTTTTTCCATGTAGTCAGGGTTGATATCTATCGATGTCAATTGTTATTCTATCTCTGAGGTGTCCAGTAATGGTAGCAAGTATGGCCGAAGGAGTTCCACATTAAACATTAGGTGGAAGCCAAGGAAGGGGAGAATGTTGAGCTCAAAATCATAGTCACCCACAACCTTGGTGATGGTGTAAGGTCCATAACAGAGTGGACAAAGATTCTGATGGGGTCCTGTAAGTCATTATTTCTGCAAATGCAACCAAATTTTATCGCCCACCTGAAACTTGTGGAGCACCCGATGTTGATCATGGCACCGCTTGTATTGGCATTGGACTTATACAAAATATCATAAACCAGTTGGTGGATGTGAGGGATTCATTCAATGAACCGAGTGGATTTGTCAGCTTCGATTTGAACATGGGATGATTCTTCCTATGTGGACACAAGTGGTAGTGAAACATCCATGGGACCCAATGGTTGAAATCCCAATCCCACCTGAAAGGATTTGTGATCGGTTGAGCTATGTATGGCTCTATTGTAACTGTGTTGAACATAGGGAAGGCTCTCATCCCATGTGCATGGAAGGTTGTAATTTTACATCTGAAACATATGCATGATCCTCCTATTGATGACCTCGGTTTGGCCATTTGTTTGGCGGTGGAAGGCTATGGATTTGATGAGCTTGGTGTCCATCCATGAATGGAGGCTTGAACAAAATGTGTTGAGGAACTGACTGTCCTGATATGAGATGATGATTTTTGGTATCCCAAAATGTACCCACACTCATTCGAATAATATCTTGGAAGTGGCCTCCACTGTGATGCTCTTCTTACAGGTGGAAAAAATTGTCATCTTGGAAAATCGATCAACAACCACGAAGACATAGTCATTTCCCTGCTTGGTTGAAGGAAGTCCCAACATGTAGTCCATAGAGATGGATTCCTAGGGTGTATAGGGAGTAGGAAGAGGGGTTTAAATGCCTTGTTTTTTAATTTCCAGTTTCAAAATGGTGCGGCCCGTGTAGAATCTGATATACTTGTTGGAATCCTGTCAAAGTTTCGGTCTATAGAAATGTTGTTGCAACACTTCCACTATCTTGTCTATGCAAAAATGTCCTACCATCCGACTATAGGGAGATTCTCAAATCATCTTCCCTTTCTCGCTTGATGGGACGCAAATATGGCCTAGATGGCACAACAACCCATATTGAAGATGCCAATCAATGACAGTTGTATTTTTGGACAACATATGGTAGGTAGTGGAAACTTTAGGATGTCTCTCATAGATTTTGGTCCATATGGAGGTCTCATGTTCACAGAAGTGTAGCACAGTGGCTAGTGTTGCAACTGGTGGTCAATTGAGGCAGTCAGAGATGAAGTTGGTTCTCCCTATCTTATACTTGATGTTGAGATGGAACAACTGCAAGTATGTGGATCACTTCTAATGGTGTTCATTCTGCAATTTTCCTTTTGTCTGCATGAATTGCAGAGGCTTATGATCAGTGTGGATGATTCTCTCCTTCCTGATAATATAATACCTCCACTAGCAACAAGATTATACAATGGATTACATTTCTTTGTCGTAAGTGGGGTACTTACAGATGGTATCAGATAGTGTATCACTATGATAAGACATGGGATGTCCATGCTCAGTGATAATTGTACCCACAACATAGTTTGAAGGATCTATCTCAATATCAAAAGGTTGTTGCGGGTCAGGTAATGAGAACACTAGGGTTGAGCACAAGCGCTACTTCAAATCATTGAACACTTTCTGTTGTGACTATCCCCACATGAATTTTTTCCTTGCCACCACCCTTGGTCACTTGGATAAGGGCCCATGCAATGTGGGATAATCCCAACATGAACCTGCGATATAAATTGGCAAGGCATAAGAAGCCTTAAATCTTAGTGAGCATGGTTAGTGTTGGTGAGTCATGGATGTGTTGGATATTGGCTGGATCGACATGCACCCCATGATCATCAACAATGTAGCCTAGGTATTGGACCATGTTCATGTTGAAGAAGCATTTTTCCAAATTTTCATATAGCTTGTGTTGTCGCAGAGTGTGCAGAAGCTACTAAATATGTTGCAAGTGTTCTATCCAGCTCTTGTTGAAGATGATGATGTCATCCAAATACACCACCAAAAAAGAATTGGTGAAATGTCTCACGATATCATCCATCATCCTCATGAAAGTTGTTGGGGAATATTTCAATTCAAAGGGCATGACCAACCATTCAAAAAGACCTTCTTTGGACTTGAATGAAAACTTCCATATATTGGTCTACTCTCTTGGGACCTCATGGTAGCCGGACTCTAGATAAATTTTATTGAAGTATTTTTCCCCTTTGAGCTGGTCAAGGAGATCGTCAATTCGAGGAATTGGGTACCCATTCTTGATGGTGATTTTATTTAGGGCCCGATAATTAATGTAAATTCACCAGTATCCTATGTTTCTTATGCATAAGCATGCTTGGGATTCCACAAGGTGATGAGCTTGGTCATATGTGCCCCTTTTCAAGCAGCTCTCGGATCTGGCACTTGATTTCCTCATTTTCTGATAGAGAGTGGTGATAGGCTAGCCCATTGGGTAGTAGTCTTTCAGGGGTCAAATCGATTGAGTGATTGACCTGACACTGCATAGGTACCCCAGTGGGTGAGGAGAAGATGTCTTTTTGTTCTTCCATGACCTTATCCACTTGCTTCTGTTGCATGGAGAGACCTGTCGTGGAGGCCATGGATGTGGTTATGACCTTCCACTCACTTTGAGAGAGAATCACAAAGAAGAAAAAATTATCGGTCTGAGATATGAATTTCCTGCATTGCTTCGTAGAGATCAAAGAAATGGAAATAGGTGTAACTACCTTGACTATCCTATACAATTTTCTATCCAAAGTAATAATAGAACTATGAGGCTGAGACTCATATACAACATGAATTTTCCATAAATAAGGTTGGACCAAAATAACATCATGAACTTTAATGGGGGAAACATCACACAATACCTCATATTTGAAGGGATTGATGTCATATGGCAGGAAACATTATTGGTTGACACATAGATCGTTCCCTTAGTGGAGCCATCCGATGGTGTATGCCTATGGGTGTGGTATTGTTGGCAAAGCCAACCGCTTGATGACCTCTGTTGAGATGAGGTTCTTCTGGCTACCACTATCAAGGATGAAGTGCAACAGAGTACCTTTCATCCAAGTATGTGAATGAAAGAGGTGCTCGCCTTCCTCTAGTTCATTAGGTTCACTGGGCTGGACCTTGGTGGTAGAAATGGTGGCACTAAGTTTTTCATCAATGATTTGTCTTCCTTTTTATGGATTTGACCTAGATTCGTATCCCACATCTAATTCAGAGGCTTTCACCTTGGCCACCAATGACTATTTTGAGAAGTATTCATCAGTGTTATGCCATGGTCTCTTATGGAACTCACACCACTTCCCAGTGTCTTTATTTTTCTTCCCATTATCCTTCTTTATTTTTGGTTTAGACTGGTTGTCCTTAGTTTTTCCATCCTTTTTTATCTGGGTTGGGGTCACCTATTCCCTGCTTCTTCTGTTAGGGGTTCATAGACCCAAATTGTCGCATCTTTTGTTTAAGCTTCTACTCAATTTTGATAGCATATCGATAGGCCACACCCACAAAAGAGATTTCCATAAACTCCATTTCTTTCTAGATGTATCTATGCAGACTGTCATAGTATTTGAGAAACATATGTCTCTCAGATTCTTGGATACCTAGCTTGGTGGGCAAGATATGGAATAAATTAGTGAACTCCAACATTGTTTGGTCCCTTTCCTTCCGTAGTGTGGTCCATATTGTATATAAGTTTTCATAAATTTCAACAAGGTAGTATTATTCCTTAATAACATCCCTGAAAGAACCCCAAGTGGGTGTGAATACAAATAATGCAAATCCCTTTGTTTCCTTTTGCTCACATAAATTCTCTCCCCAATCTTTGACATGGGGGGTGACCTTAAGGAGCACAAATGTAATCATTTATCTATAGGAAACATTATGGACATAAAAATACCCTTCTAGAAGGTTTAATCATTTTTCTACAACATCTTCATCTATTTGACCTTCAAATATAGGAACATAAAATATATTTGTATCTTGAAGGGGGTGGCGCCTCCGCTCGAGGAAAATTCATCGCTTATTGGTAGTCATCAAAGGATTCGCACAAAATTATCCATCATTGTGTTCCTCTATCGTGTGAGAGATTCCTCGAGCAACAATTTAAATGGATCTCCTACCCCATCATATTTCTTTTTGTCCCCCATGGGTGGTCATAGGGTTCGATAAGGCCAATATTGCAAAGTCTCAATTGGTTCGAGTCTCAATTGTTTATACCATGACCTCGTTGGGGACATGCATTTAGAAATAAATGAAGATAATACCACTCTTTTACCATGGATCTGGACTTATGAGTAGAATGAAATGAAACACAGATCTGTAACATTAACAAAGATATACAGAGAACAATATCAAAGATACAGTGAAACCTAACTTCTATTCAATAAAGAAATCTATGGAAATTGTAAAATGAAGAATGAACAATCTTGCTCGAATGGTGGTAGCTAATATCTGAGAAGAGATATGGTGTCTACGCACATTTGTCTTAGCCCATTATAATGAGGCCTCGGGCCTTTTTAGCATCAAGACATAATCATAAAACCACAAACATCAAAAAACCTAATCCTAGGAGTTGAAGTTCCAAACGTCATGTGGGCCCTTATGGGGTAAGTTGGTGCATCAACTTACTGGGGTCGTAACGTTTTCATACGATCTCCATTTTGTGTGCATGATAGACCATTGGAAAGGTCTAGATGAGGAATATATTTTTTTCCATCAAACTCTAACTTCATCTATAATGTGATTGTGGCAAGACCAAAAAACGTTGTTTAGGGCCTCAAAATCACCCCAAAAGTTTAGGACCTGAAAAGATAGAAAAAATGCCAAGATGAAAACTGTATGTGAGCCAGTTTGAAGAGTTGGGTGGCCACTGATATCCACCTAGATCAAAATACTCTTGTAATCACATTTTCCATGAATCCTAGATTCCATGATTGAACAAAGAAAATCAACACAAAGGATCACCTAATTCGATATCATGTAGAGGCCAAAACTATTCACTCAAAAAATTGTTCCACAAATGAGTGAATTTCAACCATCTTTAACAAAGTGCTTGTAAGAGAAACTTTTGAAAAGTTCATAATGATGCTTGGATTCACACACACCCCTTAAGATTAAGAGGGGAATTTTGGACATGTAATCCTTTGGATTTTGTTACTTGTAACATAAATTGTAAATATGAAGAGTCGTAGATGATAGGAAGAGTCACCCATTGGGGGAGACCAACAATCACATTTTGTATGTTTATTTAGTTTCAATCTAATGCAATAATAGAGAAGTGGGGAGTTACATTTCTTCCATACCTGGCCTGTCAGAAGCAACAAAAGGAAAGAAGAACGATATAGTGAAGCAAGGTAAAAAATAATACCTTGTGTTAATAATTGAGATGCAAAACTAATTGAAATGAATCCATACAAAAAAAAAATCCTATGAAGTTTGATGATCCTGCTTGATAATTCTTTGATGATGGAAAATAAAATGGTCATGGTCCTATGTGTAAATGGATTTATCATCCCAAGATGAACATGTATGAAAAAATGGTTTTGTCAAATGATGATGTAAGTCACAATAAGGAAAATATACCCCCATAACTTGATTGTTGATAGTTCATGGTAAACGAAAATCCATTTTTCATGATAGAGGATGGTCTTTGTTCAAACAAAACCACTTGATGTAATGTATGTTTTTTGATAAGTTGGAACCACTTGATATTGTAATAGTTAAGGGTAAATTGATGTAAATCCCCAAAGGATGTAATGGTTCATGGTAATCCACAAAACACATAGTGTGGTTATGGGAAACACAAAGAAAATGTAGGATGATGATTGATGATGGTGTAAGGGGAATGAAAAGGTTTTGATTCAAATAATGGTTTATGAACCATGCACGAGGAAATTTCTCCTATAGAATCGATGGATACAGTGACTATCAACCCATGTATTCTAATAGATGGTGACTTTTTAATCTAGAATTCACCAAAAACAATGTTTATATTTTATAGGTACAAGATGAACATGATATATATTGAATATTAAGATTGTGGAAGACAAAAGATGAATACAAAGAGTGTCAAAGGAAAAAAATACTATGAAAAATGAACATGGAGATTGGACCAATCAAAAGACTAGTGAAAGAGATACAAGATGATGATTGAATATTGAAACCACAAGTATTTGTTAAGGGGGAGTATGAAATATTAAATACTACTTGTGATATATAATGAAAATACTGTAATATGTGAATGAAGTAGACTATGCTTAAAATTCTGCATGTGAATTAAAGATGAGGACAAGGAAAGAAGTTAGGGATGATGATCTCATAGAACTAGTTGAGTGATTCATGGATATATCATTGGAAATGGTTGAACATAATATATTATTATGAGATATTTGTTATGGTCATATAAAGATATATAAAGGACCCAATTGTACAATAAAAACACATGTAGGATCATTGATTAATAGAATTCCCCTCCTTGAGGTTTCTTGAGTTTAAAATCTCGATGTCTCTTGTGTTGTATGTGTTTGAATGTAATTTTTGCTTAGTATTAAACACAACAAATTTTTTTGACAACATAACAGTAAGTTAAAAGACTCACTCAAATTTGTCTTACCCAAGTACTCAATAAATATCAATAATGAAACCAGAAACCATTTATGTATTTCCACTCCACATGATAGAAAACACTAGCAATTAATTGGCCTACTATTGTTGCTCAACATTAATTGACTGCTACTGCTCAACATTCATCCCCTGCTATTGAATTATATTTATTTCTTGTTATGTTCAACATTTATTCTGTGTTACTACTAAGCATTTCTTGAGATAATTACTATGTTGCACAATTGCAAGGTGTATCACACACTTGTCCCAACACACATGACACCACTGGTGGTAGCCTCATCAATGACCACAAGGATATTATCTTTCTTGTAGATACTATCTAGGCTGGAATGACATTTTGGTCATAGAGTAAAAACTACAACTACTTTTGATTGGTTAAGAGCTCCTCTTCCTCAAATGTAAGCCAAGACAAGAGTGGAAGTCTACCCCCTTATAGACCACTAGTCAATCATTTTAGGCAATGTGGTTTTCCTTGAATAACGATGATGATTCAACCTACATTTGTGAATAGAAGCCAGTGATAGTTTTACTCACTGCCAATTGAGCAATGAGTTATGATAGATTTTTCCGACTTAGGAAAAATATTTTTTCTTCTATGAAGACAACATCCTCAACCTAAACATAATCCATACATAATTTCAATCCTCGACTCTTTTACAAGACTAGTAAAACAAAATTCCATGATCTTCACATTGCCTCTATCAACCAACCTTCACAACAGTTCAATTTATATGCCAAATTACAATAGTTCAATTTATTTCCATCCTCAATATTAGGAAACGACCTATTTCTTAGTGTACTTCAACCAAATTTTCAAATTCACTCCCCTAATAAATAATTAGGCATAATGAAGGACACAAAATCCCTACTAGATTGTTTCAAATAGTATGCAATGGCCAATCCAGCACACAACTGACATTGCACTTAGGGTGACGAGTTTCATCAGTGACAAGAAGTTTGTTTGCATGTGTCTTTATTTTTGTTGTAATCTACATTAATATCTTTTAACTTGAGAAAAGGTTGAAATTTATGTTTTAGAAGATTATTCAATAAATTGGCTCTTTATTGGTTTAGGAACATTGCCCTAATTTTCTTGAGATTGGATTAAGGCCATACATATTAGAATCATGTATAGAGTATGCCGACATAAAGGTCTCAATGAATACTACTCATCCACTTGCCTAAAGTTTCCATTTGGAGCTAGTACAGCCTATTATTTTATTATGAAAAACTTGCCACTAAAAAATTCTCTAGCACTAGGGTCCATATGACATTGCCTTCTATGCCCACAAGTCATTAATATGAAAGAGAAATGAATAAAACTAGGTACTCTCAAAACTTTCAAGATGAGTACTTCCCAAATAGAAACCCATAATTTTTATATTTACAGTAACATCTTGTTTTATAAACCATGAACTTTAAGACCCAACATCCAAATGTTAAATCCCAAAAAAGTGAAATCCAAACCTTATCTATAATGAGGAAAATGGATTTAATGTGGAGGCTACTCCTTGATAAGTGGAAGGGTCCATATTGGAATTTTCACAAAAGGCTTCTACTTTTGACAAAATCTAAGATAATCAACTTGGACACATTTTTCTCATTATATGGGAGGGTTTTAGAACTTAACAATAACTTAGAAATGATGCTACCAACCACCAAAACCTGCAATGCTTGAAACGAGTAAGAAATATTCAAGTTAACTTTGACTGCAGGGAAACAAGACCTTCGTGGACATGTTGACCCTAATGGTTGTCATGAATATAGAGGGAGACTTATACATAAATTTTGTTATGAAATGAAATTACTATCATCTTCTTCGATCAATCAAATAAATATATTAAATTTTGATAGATATAATAGAATAAATCCTAAAACTTCAAAATTGAACCCTTGTCTTTAGAAAATACTAAACATCACACCATAACAATAACCCAAGAATATAGAGAAGAACCCTTAAGATATGATAACACCATCAAATAGTCTTTATAAAAGTATCCACTCAACAAGCCATGCTCGCTACAACACAATACATCCAACACATCTCCAATACAATGATACCCATTTGTATTTATACTTTATCATGAGTATTCCTATGGGTTTATGCTAACTACCCTTTATTGTTATATCATTTTCTCTTAGCTATATAATGGACCTATTCCATGATTGTGGCCATATTACATTCATTACCCCTTTGGGTCCTCCCTAGGTACCCTATATTATTCTCCATAGATACATTACATTTCATCCCCCTTTGCGTGTTTCATCCTTGAAACATGGGAAGAAGTCATATAATGTGACATGCTAAGAAATGTAGACTGGTACCATGCATGTGTTGACCTAGTGGTCAACACCTCCTTCAGGACTCATGACATCATTTAACAACCTCCCATGGATTCGTTAACTATGGAAATTGTATCAGAAACTGAGAGGTCGGTGTTGGAAGTAGGCCAAAGAGGAAAGAAAGCATATTTTGGGAAAGAAAGCATGCATGAGGGAAGTGACAACTAGAGGAAGGAGCAACACGTGCACATGCATGAAATACCTAACGATGTTAGGGTTAGGGTTTTGCAATACATTGTAATGGTTGGAGAGATAGAA